>CM035842.1:135037195-135079992 GCA_020510985.1 Pholidichthys leucotaenia | reverse complement strand
AAAGAAACTCCATGCGTACATGATGAGACACCTTTGAGCCATGATGAACATCTCATGGAAAGACAAGATAACCAACATAGAAGTGTTGAAATGAGCTGGTCTACCATCAATGCAGGACATGCTAATACAGACGAACCTGAGATGGCTCGGACATGTTGAGAGGATGGACCACCAGTGTCTCCCTCGGCAGTTACTCTATTCACAGTTATGCGAGGGCAAACACAATCAGGGTAGACCAAGGCTCAGATTTAAAGACACTGTAAAAAGAAACTTGAAGAAGTTGGATATAGACAGGAGTTCCTGGCAGCAGAAGGCTAAGGATAGAGCTATGTTGACGAATCTGATCAGACCTAAATGAAACAGTCATTGTCGCCCACGACAGACTGCTATGATGATGATGATGATGACATTTTTGAACTATGCTAAGCAAATGAAATTTACTCCACAGTACACAATACTGTACAGTAAATCATCAATACTGGAATAAAGACTCAAATGGCTCTTATATTTACCTTGAACAGGAATCTACGTTTTTCTTGTATTTACTCATAGTTCATTTTCTTCTTCTAACTTTCTGATCCGGCGACACCTTACACACCTTATACATCACAGACACACAGATCGCCCCAAATGTCTCCCGAGCCGGTGGACGGAGCCACTGTTTACAGCAGGAGACGGTACAACAGGGACCAGCTGTTAGCACTCAACCGCCACTCAGTGCTAACGAAAAAACTCGACATACCGGGAGAAATAAGGCGAAAACGACGTGGGTGTCGTGCTGGTGTAAGACGGCAGGCAAGGAATATAAGGTACAGACCCCCCTCCCATTCGTTGTTATGGGGAATGTACGATCGATATTAGGAAAGGTAGATGAGCTAGGGCTATCTCCCCGCTACGATAGCATATACAGTACCGGAGTGCTGCCTTATGTTATTGACTGAGTTGTGGCTAAATGAACTAGCAGCGGATGCTAACATTGAACTGGAGGGTTTCCACGCGATACGGGCAGACCGAACACCAGACGGTGGCAAGGCAAGGGGCGGTGGAGTGATAATGTATGTTAATAACAACTGGTGCAGACCGGGACATATCACGGTTAAACAACAACACTGCAACGAGGACATGGAGTTGCTAGCTGTTAGCATGCGGCCTACATATCTCCCGAGGGAATACTCATGCGTGATCTGCATTGTTATTTATGCAAATCCGACAGCGAACGCTGGGACAGCGCGTGACGTCATCCACTCAGTAACTGGCAGGCTGCTGCAGACAGAACACCCAGATGCTCTTCCTCATCTCAGCGACTTCAACCATGTTTCACTGTCTCCCATTCTACCCATGTTCACCCAGTATGTCACATGCCACACTAGAGACAATAAAACACTGGACTTATTCTACGCAAACACTAAGGAGGCGTACACCTCATCACCACTCCCCCCACTCGGGAGATCGGATCACAACTTGGTTCATCTCCGGCCGGTGTACAAACCCCTAGTGCACAGACAACCTCCGGTCACGTGCACAGTGAAGTTATGGTCTGAGGAGGCAATGGATGCTCTAATGGACTGTTTCGAAACCACTGCCTTGGAGCAGCTCTGCGATCCACATGGTGAGGACATCGATGGCCTCATTCACACCATCATGGGCTACATCAGCTTCTGTGTGGACAACACCGTACCCACCAAGACCACACGGTCTTGCTCGAGCAACAAACCCTGGATCAACCCTGAGATAAAAACACTTCTGAGAGAGAAGAAGAGGATCTTCAGGTCTGGGAACAGGGAGATGCTGAAGTCCGTACAGAGGGAGCTGAGGAGGAAGATCAGAGAAGGCAAGGACAGCTTCAGGAAGAAGATGGAGGACAAGCTGCAACAGAGCGACATCAGCGGGGTCTGGAGAAACCTTAAAACCATCTCTGGGCGCCAGAATACCTCCCCCCAGGCCACGGGGGGGCAGGGAGTGGGCGAACAATCTGAACCTGTTTTTCAATAGGTTTGACCAACCGCCCCTCCCCCTGACTGCACACAACAACCACTGCTGCCTCTGAAGTCATCGAGTCCTGCTGCCCACACCCCACTCCACCATCACCCCCCCCACTCCCAACACCGCCCCCCAACATGACCCTCACTAAGACCCAGGTGAGGACGGAGCTGAGGAAGATCAAGGCAAGGAAGGCGTCGGGACCGGATGGCATCAGCGCAAAGCTCCTCAAGTCCTGTGCAGACCAGCTGTGTGGGATTGTGGAGCACATCTTCAACCTGAGCCTGAAACGGGAGGGTACCACAGTTGTGGAAAACATCTTGTGTGGTACCTGTACCAAAGACTTCCCACCCCAAAGATCTGAACAGCTACAGACCAGTGGCCCTGACGTCCCACATGATGAAGACCCTGGAGAGACTGCTCCTTGCTCACCTCCGCCCCCTGGTGGGACCAGCGATGGATCCACTCCAGTTCGCCTACCAGCATGGCATTGGGGTGGAGGATGCGGTGATCTTCCTCCTTCACCATTCTCTGTCCCACCTGGAGAAGCCTGGGAATGCGGTGCGGATCATGTTCTTTGACTTCTCCAATGCGATTCAACGCCATCCAAACCGTTGATCCCTGAAGGGACAAGCTGCTGTGCGCAGGGGTGGACCAGCACCTGTCATCATGGATCCTGGACTACCTCACTAAACCGGCCACAGTTTGTGAGAACCCCGGGACTGTGTGTCCGACACGATCTCGGTAGCACGGGGGCCCCCAGGGAACGGTTTTTGGCTGCCTTCCTGTTCACCCTCTATACTGCGGACTTCTCACACAACACAACACACTGCTATCTACAGAAGTTCTCTGACGACTCTGCGATCGTTGGCCTCATCTCCAACGAGATGAAGCTGAGTACAAGAGGGCTTATCCAGGACTTTGTGGACTGGTGCCCATTGGAACTGCCTCCAGATCAATGCGAGGAAAACTAAGGAGCTGGTGGTAGACTGCCGCAGGCAAGGACAACCCCTCACAGCACCAGTAAATATACAGGGAACTGACATCGAGATGGTGACATCCTACAAGTACCTGGGTGTTCATCTGAACAATAAACTAGACTGGTCACACAATACTGACACACTCTACAAGAAGGGACAGCGCAGGAGACTCAGGTCTTTTGGTGTACAAGGGGCGCTGCTGAAGTCATTCTACGACACGGTGGTGGCATCAGCCATCACTTTTGGAGTGGTTTGCTGGGGCAGTGGCGTTACAGCAGCCGATAGGAAGAGACTGAACAAACTGATCAAGAAAGCTAGCTCTGTCCTGGGGCAACGCCTTGACCCAGTGGAGGAGATGGGAGAGAGAAGGATGGTGGCTAAACTGTCATCTCTGCTGGAGTCCAAGTTCCACCCTATGCAGGACATACTGAATGCACTGAGGAACTCATTTAGCAGCAGACTACATCATCCTAGGTGCACAACCAAGAGTTTTCGCAGGTCCTTCCTACCTACAGCTGTCAGACTGTACAACCTAAGCAGGGCTGCTCGCAGAGATAGCAAAAAGACGTGACAACCTAATAGTATTGAATGCAAAAGACGCAATAGACTTACACAATGGTCCCCTCCGGTATACAACTAGGAAAATACCGGTTGTTACGGAGGGCGACAATATGTATGGGTACATAATCATTCCATGTAGGATAACTAAGTAGACGGTTATGCTGTTTCATTCCATCTAGCTACAATGCTCCGCACTGTGTGTGTTATATATTTATATATTTATTCCATCTAGCTACAATGCTCCACACTGTGTGTATTTATATATTTATATATTTATTCCATCTAGCTACAATGCTCCGCACTGTGTGTCTATATATTTACTGTATATATTATATGTACATATGTATACTCGCTGCTCTTGTTTTTTCTTGTCTTCTGTTTGTTGCTTTGAGTGTTGCTATCCCTGTGCTGTTGCAATCCTGGAATTTCCCCATCGTGGGACTAATAAAGGCTTATCTTATATATTTTTTCTCTTGGCTGTATACATAAATGTTTAATTCTACCTTTCAAGTATTTTTACATGGCAGTTGAAGTTGGCCTAATTTTAGAGTGGGTCTGTGACATACTACAGCATTAAAGCACTACATTAATTTGGCATTAATCACTGCCTTGTTATTACATGTAGGTTCTGCGGCTGAAGTCTGCTCCTGGGATCTCTCCTCCTTTTCTGAGCGCTACAAGAAGGCCTGTCAGAGTCTGGCAGTGGTGAGCTGCACCATGAATACACACAATCCTTTAAATGCACCATTTTAAGATTCTATGTCAGTGTGATCTGTGGTTGTCGCCCTTTAAGCGTGTCACACTTGCGTGTGTGAGTCAGGATGGGAGTACTTCTGTTTCCGTGTGTGGTCTAGTCTCGGCTCACTCTTCCCTCAACCCACTCCTCCGCGCCTTTAACTTCAGGCCAGTCTCACCGAGCTGCGCATTTCTGGCAATCGCTTGTCCAACAACCTTCTCCCTGAACTGGTCGCCGCCATGCTTACCATGCCTCGGCTGCAGCTGCTGGGACATTTCTGCTATCATATTACAGGAGATGGGCTGGAGAAGGCTGCGAAATGCGGTTGAAGGGACTGAGTGCTTCTGCATTCCCGGTAAAAACTGTCATTAGGATTCTCTCTTATCAATTTTGCACATTTACATTCTATTTAAAATCATAAGCTTTAAGTTTTGAGAACACCAAAATCAAAATAAATTGAGGAAACTAGAGCTGTTCATTAATCAGCCAGTAACCTGTCACAGAATCCAAGGTTTTCAACTTTCTATACTGTCCCTTTTAAAGTGATCCGCAATAATGGCGCAAGGGTTGTCATGATATGGATTTTCAAACTTGATACCGAAACCTTGGTATTATGGAGGTAGTTTATCAAGTGAGGAAGTGACTACCAGGCAGCTTAATACTCAGGGAGCTTTTTATACTGGAGAACTTACAGTACATTAGAACGGCCAACTCAACATTATCAAAAGGAAGCCAGGGCAAAACTGAGAACGTCACAACTACGGTGGGCGCATAAATCCATCCTACGATACTGCAATTCTGATTAACTACGGTGGGCAGCACATAAGAATACCACAATACATAACATGTCTTCCCCCCGCTATTCTAAATCCTGGTAACGCCTTAGGGGAACCCTCAGGCGTACTGGCCATTGGGATGTCTCTTGAGGGGTCAGCAATGGGGCAGAAATCTCTGAGTTTGTGGAGGACTGAGCGGTGGGTGGAACATCAGGCGGGCTCTTGTCCGAGCACTCGTCAGGCTCATTGCAGGGAGAGCTGCTTGGGCCGTCATCGAAATCATCACTTATAGGAGAAGGCAGGTGCACTGCAGTTGAGGGGCGTCGTCTCCTGAGTTGGTCCACATGACAGCGGAGATCCTGACCATCTGCAGTTCGCACTCTGTAAGACAGGGGGTCAGTGATTCCAACAATCTCTCCTGGCACTCCACTTAGGGGCTCCTCTCTATAGTGCCTCAAAAACTCAGGCTCATTCATCTGGAATTGCCTCACTGGCCTATGACCTGTGGCAGCAGCTACCTGGTGTTTTTGTTGCATGGTCTGACAAAAAGTCTGGATGCAGACGATCCAAAGCTGTCGTTAGGCAGTGGACCCATAAGTAATTCTGCTGGACTCTTTTGTGTACAGAGTGCAGTGTGGGTGCTGTGCCAGCAGAAACATGGCAAGACGCATTGCCAGTCCCCTCGAACCATTCTTCCTAAGGCCCTCCTTAGTCTTTTGGACTAAATGCTCGGCCTGTCCATTTGATGATGGGTGGTTAAGGGGCAGATGTGGTATGTCTGATGCCATTACGCTATACGAACATCTTGAATTCTGCTGAGGTGATTCTGTGCCAATGTCTGAGACAATTACATCTGGAAGACCATGGGTTGCATGAGCTTGTGCGATGTGATTATCACTGCAGAAGAAGACATAGAGCTCACCAGCTCCACTTCTAGCCACTTTGAATACGAATCCACCACAATGAGGAAGACTCTCCCATGAAAAGGGCCTGCGAAATCTATGTGGAGCTGGACCATCTTCTCAAGGTGCACTCTCATTGGTGCACAGGGGCTTTAGGGGGGGCATGTCACGACTGTTTGACATATGGAGCAACACCTCACCATCTCCTCCGCCCTTGGGGCGTCCAATCCTGTCCACCCAGACCTAACTGCGGGCAAGGCCTTCTTCATGCAGACAATTCCAGGATGGGCATCATGTAGTAAGGTGAGGAACGTCTGTACACACCTGCTCTGGGATCACCACTCCAATTCACACCCACAGTACACAGTTCTAATGGACTGACATTTCATGGTGTTGCATGAAGAATGGACTGAAATGCTTGTCACTTAGGTAGGCCATCCTTGTCACTTAGGTAGGCCATCCTTGCAAAATCCACCGTAAAAACACGTGACAAAACTGGATCTCTTGCCGTCAGTGTTCCAATCTGGTCAGCATGAAGAGGAGTGCCTGGAATTGCCTCCACATCAACACTTCTAGTGGCGGTGGAGTGTTAGTGAAAGTTGCTGGGAGCAGTAAACGGCTCAGAAGCATCGGCATTGGGCCAATTGCTTTCCTGGCCAATAGCAGAGCTCATACTGGTATGCCGAAAGGATCAGACTCCACCGCAACATGCGAGGAGACAAGACTTGTGGCATAGGCTTCGTATCTTGTAGTAAACCTAACAAAGGCTTATGGTCTGTGTAGACAACAAATGGCCTGCCGGACAGATACTGAGGGAATTTTCACAACAGCAAAAATGACAGCAAGTGCTTCCTTATCATTTGTGCATAGTTTCCTCTCAGTTGATGTCATGGTTCAAAGCACACCGGTGCCTCACGGCCATCCTGGCTGGACATGGCTGTAGTAGGGGTCCCAGCCCTTAAGGTGAAGCATCTCACACCAGCACCAATGGCTTGTTTCATCGTAGTGCACTAGACATCATCAGTCTGCAGTAACTGCTTTGCTTTTACGTATGCAGTGTCATGTTCCCTGGTCCACTTCCATGGTGCTGATTGGTCCAACAAACAATGCAGAGACTCCGGCACAGTAGCCTTGTCACGCAGAAAAATGGTTGTAAAAGTTCAATAGGCCCAAAAGGCTTGGAGTTCAGTCTTGTTGCGTGGCGTGGGTGCACCTTGTGTGGCAGCCAATTTTTTATTTGTTGGCCTGATTCCATGTTTATCTATTCAGAATCCCCAAAACTCCATTTCTTGAGCTCCAAAGAGCATTTTCCTTTTGCAGCCCTGCCTCAGCAATCACTGGATACCTCATCCAGATGCTGGGTCATGCTCGCTTAAGTGCGTCCTGTAATCAAAATATCGTCGAGGTAGGCTGAACCCCTGGAATGCCAGCCAGGAGAGTGTCCAGTGAAGCGCTGGAAAATAGACACTGCTGTTGACACACCAAACTGCAATCTCAAGCATGGAACAATCCACGGTGTGTTGTTGAGGGTAAGCAGCTGAGCAGTATTTCTCACCCACAATAAGTTGTTGATATGCCTGCTTTAAGTCTCGCTTGTGAGAAAACAGTCCCACCGGCCAGCTTTGCAAAGATTTCATTTACAGTTGGTAGGGGTTAGACATCGGGCTTGACTGTAGTGTTAACAGTGCAGTGGTAATCACCACAGAGTCTCAGCAAGCCATCCTTTTTTACCACTGGCACAATAGGTGTTGCCCATCTGGAATGTTTAACAGGTACGAAAACACCTTGCTCAACTAGAAGGTCCAAGACTTCATCAACTTTTGCACGTAATGCAAAAGGAACTGTGCGAGCTTTGAAAAACTTTGGCGCAACACTTGGGTCCACTTCTACTGACACAGGCGGAACCCTGTAAGCTCCCAGCTCTTCTCCAAAAACTTCAGCGTGCTTCTCAATAATGCTGAGCAAGGACTGTTGGGCAACTTGATAAACCCCACTGACACCTATGCCCAAGGTACTAAATCAGTCCCGCCCCAACAGGCTCATGCCATGGCCCTGGATTATCAACAAGGGTAGGGTATGTGTCAGTCCTTGATACTCCACTTCCACAATGATCTTACCCAGTGTGCTCAATGGTGCGTTTGACCACTGTTTTAGGACTCTGTCCTCATTCACTAACTGGGGGCTGTGTGTGGGCCAGAGATTGTATAAAGTGTCCTCACTGATAAGAGAACAGGCCGCACCTGAATCGACTTCCATTTTGAGCTGCTTTCCATTAAGGGTGACTGTAGCATAAATTGGTGCCCTCTTGTGGAGACACTCTGCCCCCACAACTGTGTTGATCATGTGTGCCCTTTCAGCATCGCTGTGTGTGTCGTCATTGTCCTGTTGCACCATCACAGTATTTGTGGCAGAAGATGTGGTTGCTTGTGCCTTAGACATGCAGGCTCTGGCGATGTGCCCTCTCTTCTTGCAGTAATGGCAGATGGTTGTGGTGAATTTACAAGCAGAGGAGCTATGAGCACCCCCACAACGAAAACAGGACCTGCAGCCTCGATTTCTCTCATCTGCAGGCTTCTTTTCTGGCCTGTGCTGTTTTGCTGTGTGGTGGACATCAGCTGATTCCTGTATTACCTGCTCTGGGTAGAGCATGCGCACATTTGGCAGAGGCTGCCTCAGCTGCAAGGGCTTTTTCTTCCGCCATTTGAAAGGTTAATTTTAGGCTCTGCCAACAGGCGGTGCTGTAGACTAGCATCAAGGACGCCACACACCACACGGTCTCTGAGCATGTTTTCAAGTGTTTACCAAACTCGCAATAAACGGCAAGCTTCCTTAACTCTGCTATATACAGTACAAGTGCATCTGTAAAGTATTCACAACGCTTCACTTTTCCCACATTTTGTTATGTTACAGCCTTATTCCAAAGGGATTAAATTATTTTCTTCCTCAAAATTCTACACACAATACCCCATAATGACAATGTGAAAATTTTTTTTTTTTATTTTTGCAAATTTATTAAAAATAAAAAACTAAGAAATCACAAGTATATAAGTATTCACAGCCTTTGCTCAATACTTTGTTGATGCACCTTTGGCAGCAATTACAGCCTCAAGTTTTTTTGACTATGACGCCACAAGCTTGGCACACCTATCTTTGGCAGTTTCGCCCGTTCCTCTTTGTAGCACCTCTCAAGCTCCATCAGGTTGGATGGGAAGCATCAGTGCACAGCCATTTTCAGATCTCTCCAGAGATGTTCAGTTGGATTCAGATCTGGGCTCTGGCTGGCTCACTCAAGGACATTCACAGAGTTGTTCTGAAGCCACTCCTTTGACATCGTGGCTGTGTGCTTAGGGTTGATGTCCTGCTGAAAGATGAACCATTGCCCCAGTGTGAGGTCAAGAGCGCTCCAGAGCAGGTTTCATCCAGAATGACTCTGTACATTGCTGCATTCATCTTTCCCTCTATCCTGACTAGTCTCCCAGTTCTTGTCACTGAAAAACATCTCCACAGCATGATGCTGCCACCACCATTGGCGTGGTTATGAACGGTGCCTGGTTTCCACCAAACATGACGCCTGGCATTCACGCCAAAGAGTTTAATCTTCGTCTCATCAGACCAGAGAATTTTGTTTTTCATGGTCTGAGAGTCCTTCAGGTGCCTTTTGCTAAGGAGTGGCTTCTGTTTGGCCACTCTACCATACAGGCCTGATTGGTGGATTGCTGCAGAGACGGTTGTCCTTCTGGAAGGTTCTCCTCTCTCCACAGAGGAACACTGGTGCTCTGACAGAGTGACCATCGGGTTCTTGGTCACCTCCCTTACTAAGGCCCTTCTCCCCCGATCGCTCAGTCTAGACGGCCGGCCAGCTCCGTCTCTGTCATTCCGAACTTATTGAATTTACTGATGATGGAGGCCACTGTGCTCATTGGGACCTTCAAAGCAGCAGAAATTTTTCTGTACCCTTCCCTAGATTTGTGCCTCAAGACAATCCTGTCTCGGAGGTCTACAGACAATTCCTTTGACTTCATGCTTGGTTTGTGCTCTGACATGCACTGTCAGTGGTGGGACTTTATATAGACAGGTGTGTGCCTTTCCAAATCATGTTCAATCAACTGAATTTACTACAGGTGGACTCCAATTAAGCTGTAGAAACATCTCAAGAATGATCAGTGGAAACAGGATGCACCTGAGCTCAATTTTGAACTTCATGTCAAAGGCTGTGAATACTTATGTAGATGTGATTTCTTAGTTTTTTATTTTTAATAAATTTGCAAAAATCTAAAAAAAACCCCAACATTGTCATTATGGAGTATTGTATGTAGAATTTTGAGGGAAAAAATGAATTTAATCCCTTTTGGAATAAGGCTGTAACATAACAAAATGTGGAAAAAGTGAAGTGCTGTGAATACTTTCGGGATGCACTGTAACTGGTAATGGATCGTTCTGGTTTATGCTTACAGTTGTGGAAGTGAAAACGGTGCACAATGGGAGATGGGCAGGGATTATAATGCTTATTTAGGCACTCAATAATGTCTTTGTACTCCACTGCAGTGGGTAGCTGCTGGGCTAGCAGCGATCTCAAGGTGGAATACGTCGCTGATCCACACACTCAGCAAAACTGCTCTTTTCTTTGCATCCTCCTTGATATCATTAGCAATGAAAAAGCATTCCAGTCTTTCAGCGTATTCTTGCCAGGAATTCCCTTTTCCTTCTGAAAACTCCTCAATGTGCCCAAGAGTGGCCATAGTTGTAACACAAACTTCCAGTGATGGGTGGGTAGCAACATTAGCTTAGTCAGAGAGTCCGTTTAGGAGCATACTACTGCACCTTTGTGTAGGGGTAATATGTTGAGAGGTATTTGACAATCCGCTTCGTCACCAGTATTATGTAGGTGGTTATCGAGTGAGGAAGTGACACCAGGCAGCTTAATACTCATGAGCTTTTTAACTGGAGAACTTACATTAGAACAGCCAGCTCAACATTATCAAAAGGAAGCCAGGGCAAAACTGAGAACGTCACAACTACGGTGGCCGCATAAATCGTCCTTACAGTACTGTAATTCTTGATTAACTACGGTGGGCAATAAATAACCCAATACATAACACTTGGAAAATGGTAGATGCATAACACTAGCTCAGTACTACAAAGGGAGAGTGACAAATAAATAAAATCATATTAAGGTTCTCAAAGGTAGTACAAAAAAGGCTGTCTGAGCTAGTGCAAAAAAAAAAAAAAAAAAAAAAAAAAAAAATCAAAGTAGCTGCAAGCAGTGCTCATCGGGTTCCAAGCAGGTGAAGACTTCAACGGCTTGTTTTGTTTAGCAACAGCATTTAAAACCAAAGGTCTGCTACACATTAGTTTTTAAAGCAGCACTATATAGCTTCTTGTTCTTTGTAGGAACATTGAAAAGGCCACAACCACGGTGACCCCGACCCCAATCCCAGCAACCAACCACAGGGCGTTTTGTTGGTGGTGACTGAAGTCATGCCGTGTGATTTGCTGCTGGGACCAAGGCCACACCCACAGCCACTGCTGCTGTCCCCCCAGTAATGACACCAAAAAAAGAACTGTTGAAGGAAATGTGGGCCACTCAGGCTATGGAGGAAATGACATTCACATGGTCAGATGCAGTGTACCATCAAAATAATTTTGCAAACTTTATTTTGAGGTGAAAATCTTACATAGTGTTCCTTTAAAATGCACAGGAGAGCCATGCTGTACTTCTGTTGTCATTCTGAACAACAACTGACACAACCCTGGTAATATTTGATCCTGGGAACTCCAGCATACAAAACGAGCACCTTAACCACACCACACAACTGCTTTAGCTTGCACTCTAACTTTCTCAAATGATAAATTTTGGAATGAAAGGATTCCCAACAGCAATTAAAACTGAAAGTGCACTACACATTGTTTTCAAATGCACAGCAGAGGTATGTTGCACTTCCAGAGAACGACGCATTACCAGGAGGATTTGAACCCAGGGGTCCTAGGTGGCAGACGAGTGCCTTAACTTCAACATCACATAATTTCTCTGGGTCACACACTGACCTCCTCACACACTAACAAAATGTTCCATTTACAAGACAAAATGGCTAATAAATATTTCATAAACATGATTTTTGGAACATTAACAGAATTGCATGAAATTAATGGTTAGCTTTTGGGACCTTGGGGAAGTCAGGTTATTTAGCACCTCAGACAGAGACAGGGAATAAGCATGGGAGAACAATGCCCAGGAAGGACAGAGGGGGTTGAATGCAGTGTAGTGTAAATATCATGCTGTGTGATGTGAAGTGCCATGAAACTTGTGAAGTGTGACTTGTGATATAGAGAGGAGGGCTTGCTGTAACCAGTCAGTCCACTCTGTGCTTGTGAGATGTGAGTGTGTAATAAATCGTCTGTCATGAATCTGCCTCTTCATTTACACACTCTACACTGGTGACCCAAGACATATTATGGAACACGAGGCAAGAACCCCGGAGCCGGCTCGGTCGGGAAGCCCCAGTGACGCAGCAGCCATTCCACAGACAGCCCGGACTGGAACCCCCAGCAACTCGTGTGCGGTTTCAGTCAAGCTACCGGATTTCTGGCAGCACAACCCGCGCTCTTGGTTCCACCACACCGAGGCCCAGTTCGCCCTCCGGGGAGTAACGGCAGACGACACCAAGTTCTACCATGTGGTAGCAGCGCTGGACTCCCGCACAGCCCAGCATGTAGCGAGCCTGCTCGATCAGCCACCAACCCGCAACAAATACGAGGTGCTCAAGGCTGCGCTCACCCGGTGTTACACGCTCTCGGAATGTGAGAGAGCGGAGAGGCTCCTGGCGTGGACCAAGTTAGGAGATGGGTCGGCCGTCGACCTGATGGAGAAGATGCTGGCGTTGATGGGCACGGACGACGGGCACTTTCTGTTTGCCCACATTTTCCTCTGGAACCTTCCAACAGAGGCAAGAGTGGTTCTGGCCAATTCGCCATTGCTGGCCGCGCGTGACTACCGTGCGCTAGCCCAGGAGGCAGACAGGATCATCCTCACCACCAGGGCAACCACAGTAAACGTGGAGGCGGCGGAGCCCAGCGAGACGACCAGGGGAGGCGAGGAGCCACCGACGGTAGCGGCAGCGGGGGCCAAGGAACGCCAGAGAGACACGCTCTGCTTCTTCCACCGCCGCTTCGGAGAGAACACGCGCAGATGTGCGCCACCTTGCCAGTTCAAGCGCTCAGAAAACGCCAAGGCCGGCAGTTGGTAGCAGCTGCGACCGCCGGTGAAGAGAACAAGCTGCTCTACGTGACGGACTCGCACTCAGGGAGACGCTTCCTCGTCGACACCAGAGCCCAGAAGAGCGTCATCCTGCTGTCCTACACTGACCGGCTGGCAGGACCTAGCGGCCCCGGAAAGGTGGCAGTAAACTGCTCGGAGGTTAAGACGTTCGGTGAGAGAACACTGACCTTATCCCTACATGGCCGCTCGTATGAGTGGACTTTTATCATAGCAGCACTATGTTGCCCGCTCCTGGGCGCTGATTTTCTGTGTGCGCATGGTTTACTTGTGGATGTTGCTAACAGGCGCCTGGTTAATGCACTGTCCTTTGAATCTCTCCTCTGTATAGCTTGAGGGACCCGGCCAACAGCACAAGCCAGCGTCACAGCTCCAGGTGGTAAGTTTCACACACTGCTCACTCAGTTCCCAGCACTCACGGTCCCAACGTTTTCGGCGGCCATCACTAAACACGGGGTGGAGCACTTTATCACCACCACCGGGCCGCCCGCTTTTGCTAGACCTCGGCCCTTGGACGCAGGTAAACTGGTCATAGCGCGCGAGGAGTTCGCCAACCTGGAAAGGTTGGGCATCATCAGGCGTTCGAACAGCCCATGGGCATCCCCGCTACACATGGTCCCTAAGGCTGATGGATCGTGGCGACCGTGCTGTAATTTCCGCAGGTTGAACAACGCCACAGTGCACGACCGCTACCCAATTCCCCACATACAGGAATTTTCCGTTCGCCTCACTGGAACACACGTTTTTTCCAAAATAGACCTGGTCTGCGGTTACCACCAGGTCCCAGTGCGCGCGGAGGACATACCCAAACAGCGGTAATAACTCCGTTCGGTTTATTCGAGTTCCTGCGCATGCCATTCGGGTTAAAAGGCGCAGCACAGATGTTCCAGCGCATGATGGATGCAGTGCTGCGTGATCTCCCGTTCATGTTCGTCTACCTGGACGATATTCTGGTAGCCAGTACATCCGAAGACGAACACGAAACCCACCTCAGGACGGTTTTCTGGAGTTTGGAGGAGCACGGGTTGCGAAATGCCAGTTCGGTGTGACGGGGATTGATTTTTTGGGGCACCGTGTCTCTCCGGAAGGAGCAATCCCGTTGCCAGACAAAGTGCACGCCGTGGCGGATTTTCCCCGGCCTCAGACGGTCCGGGCACTGCAGGAATTTTTGGGGATGGCGAACTTTTATAACCATTTCCTTCCCCGCGTGGCGCGGCTCATGCAACCATTGTACGCCGTGCTCAAGAGACAGAAACCCGCGGAGGGGGTCGAATGGACCCCGGAGTGAGAGCGGGCGTTCTCGGAGGTTAAAGCAGCCCTGACAAACGCCGCACTGCTGGCGCACGGCCCGGATAGCACTCACCACCGACGCTTCAGACGTGGCCATAGGGGCTGTCGTGGAGCAGCGCGTTGCCGGGGCTTGGCAGTCGCTCGCCTTTTTCAGCAGAACTTTGCGCGACAGCGAATGTAAATACAGCGCGTTCGACAGAGAGTTGCTTGCTCTCCACCTGGCCATACGCCACTTCCAGTTCTGGCTGGAAGGGCGCAGCTTCACCGCGTTCGTAGACCACAAGCCTCTAACGTTCGCGATGGCCAAGGTTTCAGAACCGTGGTCGGGCCGGCAGCAGAGACAGCTGGCCGCGATCGCAGAGTTAACTACCGATATTCAGCATGTGTCGGGTAAACTGAACGTGGTGGTGGACTGCCTCTCACGTGCCGTGGTGGCCCAGGTCTACGTGGGGATACATTACGCAGCCATGGCCGCGGAGCAGATTAGCGATGCAGACGTGCGCGCGCTGCAGTCTTGACCAACAGGGTTAAGGCTGGAGAGCAGGGTGCTGCAAGATGGTGCCCCCCCCCCAATCTGCGATGTCTCCACGGGACACCCGCGTCCGGTGGTCCTGGTCGCGTGGTGCCGCCGTGTGTTTGAGTTGGTTCACACTCTGGCGCACCCAGGAGTGCGCGTGTCAGTCAAAATGGTGGGAGAGAAGTTTGTGTGGCCGAGCCTACGCAAACAAGTAAAAGAGTGGGCTGCAGCCTGCGTGGCGTGCCAACGAGCCAGGGTACACAGGCACACGAAGGCTTCTTTGGAGCCGTTTCTGGTACCGGCTAAAAGGTTCGACCATGTGCACGTGGATTTTGTGGGCCCCCTCCCACCATCACAGGGGTGCACACACCTCCTGACAGTGGTGGACCGCACCACGTGCTGGCCAGAAACAGTCCCGCTGGCAGCAACCACGCCCGCGGACGTAGCACGCGCTTTTTTAACAGCATGGGTGGGGCGTTTTGGAATCCCGTTGGACATTACGTCCGTCAGGGGCCCTCAATTTGTTTCCGACCTCTGGTCCGCGATGGCCCGCAGCCTGGGTGTTGCAATTCATCGCACAACCGCGTACAACCCACAGGCCAATGGGTTATGCGAGCGTTTTCATAGATCACTGAAAGCAGCACTCAGGGCTTCACTGACGGATGCAAATTGGGTAAACAGGTTGCCGTGGGTTTTATTGGGGTTGCGCTCCGCGCCAAAAGAGAATTTGGAAGCTTCCCCGGCAGAGCTCGTTTTTGTGCAGCCCCTACGGCTGCCCAGGGAATTTCTACCAGATAATCTCGCACCGGGCAGCTGCCCGTCTCAGCTTTTGCAGCGTAGCGCAAACACAGGCACGCTGCCGGGCCCTGCCCACCACTGTTTTCCGGGTGCCTTCGTGCCTAAAACTTTGAAGAACGTGACATTCGTGTTCATCAGACACCACGCCCACCGCCCTCCATTGCGCCCACCCTATGATGGACCGTTCAGAGTGTTGGAAACAGGGGATAAGCATTTTGTGCTAGACTTGGGGGGTAGATGGGAGAAAATTGGCATAGACAGACTCAAACCCGCCTTTGTAGTGGCTGATGAGCAAGTGTTGTTGGCTAGGGCCCCTCGGCGTGGAAGACCCCCACGGAGCGAAGCCCCCACCACCACCACGGCTCACCCGCAGTCAGACACACTCCCAGCAGCCCCTCAGTCACAGTAGATATGGGAGGAGACTGAAGCCAAAAGTGAGTGTGGACTGATGTTCTGTCTTAGATGCTGGGGGGGGGGGGGGGGGGGGGCGGTTTGGGACCTTGGGGAAGTCAGGTTATTTAGCACCTCAGACAGAGACAGGGAATAAGCATGGGAGAACAATGCCCAGGAAGGACAGAGGGGGTTGAATGCAGTGTAGTGTAAATATCATGCTGTGTGATGTGAAGTGACATGAAACTTGTGAAGTGTGACTTGTGATATAGAGAGGAGAGCTTGCTGTAACCATTCAGTCCATTCTGTGCTTGTGAGATGTGAGTGTGTAGTAAATCGTCTGTCATGAATCTGCCTCTTCATTTACACACTCCACAAGCTGAAGAATATTGTTGTGATTGTGCATGTGAAGTTTCATCAAATTTGAATCATTATGTCAGAAGGTAAACCCAAAACTATATGCCAATGAGAAACTGTACAACTTGGTTGACGTAGAAAATCATAACAGGTTGACATATTTGGATAATTTTAACAACTTTTCATTATTATTGTCTGTAGATGATCTCTGCTTAATTTCAAGCAATTAAATGAATTTTCTAGGAGGAGTTCATTTTGAGTTTACTTGCACATTTTTGAAAACATGGTGCAGAAAACTTCATTTTTAGAGCATAAGACCAGTCAAGAAAAGCAGAAAATTTCAGAGAATAGAATGATGAAAGAATTTTTAGCCTAGGCCCAGCCGTTCTCAAGATATTTGCAAAAACGTAAAACTGTTTAATATCACGCCACCTGTGTATGCAGTGCCTTGATTTTTTTGGTCTTTTGGTTGGTTTTTTTTTGGAGTAAGAAGAATTTCTGATCAGACTGTAAAATTTCAAGTTTCTAGTCTGCGTATTAGCGTTTTTGCTCCCTATGCACTTTTAGTGTAGAAAAGTAAGAAGAACAAATCAGAACAAAAACAACAGGCTTCCTGCAGCACAGCTGCTTGGAACCCTAAAAATACCAACCAGGAACAATGATCTTAATTATTTTAGGTTGTTTGATGTGGTGAGGACCATTGAATATTGTAAATACATGCACTGGCCACTTTATTAGGTACACCTTTCCATTACAGGGTTTGATCCCTATTGCCTTCTAAACTGCCTTCATTCTCCAGGGTGCAGATTCAGCAAAGTGCTGGAAAAGTGCTGGAAACATTCCTAATAGATATAGGTCCATACTGATATGCTAGCATTGCACAGTTGCTGCAAATGTGTTGGCTGCACATCTATGATGCTCTATGCATCTATTCTTTCATATTTATATTACTTTGTTTGTAAGCCACGTTACTACTAAGGAGCCACTCCTAATTGGACAAACTACTCGTATGTCCTCCAAACGTGCGTAAACAGCACGTTTAAATTTCCTGTGTGTAGGTGAGCGTGCGCTCCTGTGAATTGAATATTTACATAATTAACACCTCAAAACTCTCATATAAAGCCATGTTTCCCCAGCGACTGATCAGGAATTTGCAGGAGTTTCGTTCACAAAAACAGCTTCAAAGTCTAAGAAAAAAGGAAACTTCTCCAGTGAAACTGAAGTTCTCCTATCTGAGATCCAAAAAACAAACAAAAAAGCCCCTTAATTTCAGAAGAGTCAGCACTGGAATCAAAGTATGATTAAAAAAAGGGGAAAACAAACAAACAACCCCCAAAAAACAAACAATGTCATATTAGTTGCTGTAGACGTCCATCCGTCTGTCTGTCCGCCTGCAGTGTACTGAAAGTCTCCCACTTTGCAGAGTATTACACATTTCAACAATCTGGGCTTAAAACGCGTGCAGAAATAATTGCCTTTTGTTAAATTTCACACTTTAATGTGGAAACAGCCTACTTTTTCCTTATTCCTTTTTCTCAGCTCTGCATCCTAATCCACTAGTGAAGCAAGACGCTTCAAGTCAAAGCAGTAAAAATCAGATTTATATCCATCTGATCACTGATGTGGTTTGCATTGTGATAGGTGATCAGTCACTTACGATCATACAGCCACCAGCGTCACGTTGTGCAAGACGTTTCCCAACTGCGCTGATCTGCAGTATAACAGAGTCATGGACTCTTGCAAGCCACCAGGAAACCTTTAGAATCTTATATTTTGCATCGGATATGATTTGGATGTTGATGGAATTATACTGTTTTAAATCATTTTAAATGAAATTACAGACGTGGACAAAATTGTTGGTACCCCTCTGTTAATGAAAGAAAAACCCACAATGCTCACAGAAATAACTTGAATCTGACAAAAGTGGTAATAAATAAAAATTCTATGAAAATTCAATTCAATTCAATTCAATTCAACTTTATTTATATAGCGCCATTTCACAACAACAGTCATCTCATAGCACTATCAACTGTAGGGAATGAAAATCCAATGAAAATCCAAATAAACCAATGAAAATCAGACAATGCTTTTGAATTGTAGTTCAACAGAATTATTTTAAAAAACAAACTCATGAAACAGGCCTGGACAAAAATGATGGTACCCCTAGAAAAGATTGAAAATAATGTGACCATAGGGACATGTTCAACCAAGATGTGTCCTCTAATTAACATCACAGGTGTCTACAAACTTGTAATCAGTCAGCTGGCCTATTTAAAGGGTGACAAGTAGTCACTGTGCTGTTTGGTGACATGGTGTGTGCCACATTAAACATGGACCAGAGGAAGAAAAGGAGAGAGTTGTTTCAGGAGATTAGAAAGAAAATTATAGACAAGCATGTTAAAGGTAAAGGCTATAAGACCATCTCCAAGCAGCTTGATGTTCCTGTGACTACAGTTGCACATATTATTAAGAAATTTAAGATCCACAGGACTGTAGCCAACCTCCCTGGACATGGCCGCAGGAGGAAACTTGATGAAAAATGGAAGAGACGGATAATACAAATGGTAACAAAAGAGCCCAGAACAACCTCTAAACACATTCATGGTGAACTCCAAGGTCAAGGTACATCAGTGTCAGATCGCACCATCCGTTGTTGTTTGAGCCAAAGTTGACTTCATGGGAGACGACCAAGGAGGACACCACTGTTGAAAACAAATCATAAAAAAGCCAGACTGGAGTTTGCCAAACTGCATGTTGACAAGCCACAAAGCTTCTGAGAGAATGTCCTATGGACAGACGAGACAAAACTGGAACTTTTTGGCAAGGCACATCAGCTCTATGCTCACAGACGCAAAAATGAAGCATACCAAGAAAAGAACACTGTCCCTACTGTGAAACATGGAGGAGGTTCTGTTATGTTCTGGGGCTGCTTTGCTGCATCTGTGCATGGTACAATGAAATCTCAAGACTATCAAGGTATTCTCGAGGGAAATGTGCTGCCCAGTGTCAGACAGCTTGGTCTTGTAGCTCATGTATTTTTACCTACATATGTATAAGCACTATGGGATGCTTGAGATTGCATGTGTGGATTGACCTCACGTCTTAGATGGGACAATATGTCTGGACTGCCTGTGGATAACAACAAGAAGACGGAGGTACGGCGATAAGGAGCTGAAAGGACTTCCTGACCTCCTGGGGCCCAGGCGGAGGACTGAAGGGTGCGGGGGGAGAGTTATTGTCAATAGGGGGGTTGACTGTGATATGTGATTCTTCCTTTGTCCTTGTGTGTATAAAAGAGAAGGTTTTGACTCAGCTCCCTCTCTTCTGTTCTTGAGAGATAGCTGGGGATGTGATCGCAAGAATAAAACCTGAATTAAGAAATAATTCAGCCTCGTTTTTTCACGCTCCCCACATTGGTGACCAAGAGACGTGAGAGAATGCATAGAAGGGATTCTCCTGATGCAGACTCGTCGGAGTCTGCCCAAGCGAGCGCCGTCTCCATTAAACTGCCAGAATTCTGGCAGGACAACCCTGACTTGTGGTTCCTCCAGGCTGAGGCACAGTTCATGCTCGCAGGGATAACGGCGGATGACACTAAGTTTTACCACGTCATCGCAAGACTCGACAACCGCACAGCTCGATGCGTGCGGAGCCTGGTACAGCAGCCACCCGCTGACAACAAATACGGCGAGTTGAAGGCTGCCCTCACCGAGTGTTTCACGCCCTCAGCCGAAGAGAGGGCTAGGAGGCTCCTGGCTTTGCACGGCCAGAGAGGGCGCAGGCCAGTCGCCCTGATGGAAGACATGCTGCAGCTGAAGGAATCGGACAACGATAATTTCCTATTTCAGCACATCTTCCTAAGCAACCTCCCGGCACACATGAGAGGGACACTCTCCGGCATGCCTTGTGTGACCCAGCGGGACTTCCGTGCGACGGCTCGAGAGGCGCAGCGACTCCTCGACTCCTGCGGCGAGCAGACGGCCACAGCAGCAGCGACAGACCTAGGTGCGGCGACCCGAGGCAACGAAGAGCCAGAGACAGCGGAGCCAGCCCCACCATCAATGGCAGCGACGCGACCCCCGGCGCAGCGGAGGAGATGGCCTCTGTTATTATCACTGGCGTTTCGCAGAGAAGGCACACAGGTGTGTGCCACCGTGCAGCTACAAGAGCTCGGGAAACTCCAGAACCGGGATTCGTTAGCAGTTTCGGCTCTCGGTGAAAGAAATAAGCTGCTGTACATCACAGACGCGAGCTCCGGGCGGCACTTCCTCGTAGACACCGGAGCCCAAGTGAGTTTCATCACCCCGACCTATGCTGACCGGTTGGCTGGCCCCCGTGGTGACGGGGCAACGGCGGCGAACGGCTCGAGCATCAACACCTACGGAGAAAGGACTTTGCTTCTGTCCTTGCACGGTCACACTTATGAATGGACTTTTATCATAGTGGCGGTGAGCTTCAACATGTTAGGTGCCGATTTTCTGTGCTCACATGGTTTGTTAGTTGATCTTGCCAACAGACGATTAGTTAATGCACTATCTTTCTATTCTATTCCTTGTGCAGCTCGAGTGTCCCCACCACCGGTGCAGACCAACATCGCCACAGCAGGCGGTAAGTTTAACACACTCCTCACCCAATTTCCAGCGCTCACGGTTCCTACTTTTTCGGCAACAGTTGCGAAACACGGGGTGGAGCATTTTATCACTACAGTGGGCTCCCCCGTCTTCGCGAAAGCTCGGCGTTTGGATGCCGCTAAGCTCTCCATCGCGCGCGAGGAGTTCGCCAGCCTGGAGAGGCTGGGCATTATTCGCCGCTCGAAGAGCCCCTGCGCTTCGCCGCTGCATATGGTCCCTAAAGCTGACGGCTCCTGGAGACCTTGCGGTGATTACCGCAGACTAAACAACGCCACAGCGCATGACTGCTACCCAATCCCACACATTCAGGATTTCTCAGTGCATCTAGCGGGGGTGCGCATTTTTTCTAAAATTGACCTGGTTCGTGGCTACCATCAGGTTTCAGTCCGTCCTGAGGACATTCCTAAAACAGCGGTAATAACCCCTTTTGGACTTTTTGAGTTTTTGTGTATGCCGTTTGGTCTTAAAGGCGCCGCACAAACATTCCAACGTATGATGGATGCCGTGTTACGCGATCTCCCTTTTGTGTTCGTCTACCTCGACGACATTGTAGTCGCCAGTACTTCAGAAGAGGAACACGAAAAACACCTCACTGCGGTTTTTCGGAGGTTGGGAGAGCACGGGTTAATAATTAATCCAGCCAAGTGCCAGTTTGGCGTGGCGCAGATCGATTTTTTGGGACACCGCGTCTCCCCAGAAGGGGCAATCCCGCTACCAGATAAGGTGCGCGCAGTGGCAGATTTCCCCCAACCACAAATGGTCAAATCATTGCAGGAGTTCTTAGGAATGGTAAATTTTTATAACCGTTTCCTACCCCACGCAGCGCAGCTCATGCAACCATTATATGCCGCGCTCAAAAAACAAAAACCCAACAATCCTATCGAGTGGTCCCCGGAGCGGGAGCGCACATTCGCGGAGGTAAAAAAAGCCCTGGCTGATGCCGCGCTTCTAGCTCATCCTGATCCATCAGCCCGCATAGCGCTCACCACCGACGCATCAGATTTGGCCATAGGGGCGGTCGTGGAACAGCATGTTGCCGGGGTTTGGCAGCCGCTGGCATTTTTCGGCAGTTCCTTGAACGAAGCCGAGTGGAAATATAGCACGTTTGACAGGGAGCTGTTAGCGCCCCATTTGGCCATCCACCATTTCCAGTTTTGGCTGGAAGGTCGGCATTTCACCGCTTTTGTCGACCATAAGCCGCTCACTTTTGCGATGTCCAAAATTTCAGAACCTTGGTCGGGCCGGCAACAGAGGCAACTGGCCGCAATTTCGGAGTTTACCACTGATATTCAGCACGTAGCGGGTAAACTCAGCGTAGTGGCAGACTGCCTCTCTCGCGCGGTCACAGCACCAGTGCGTGCGGAGGCAGATTATACTACTGCAGCCGAAAGGCAAAATAGCAGCGCGGAAGTGCACGCGGCCCCAGTTCACGTGGGACTAGATTACGCAGCCATGGCAGCGGAACAGGGTAGCGATGCAGACATGCGCGCGCTCCTGTCTGGACCAACAGGGTTAAGGCTGGAGAGCAGGTGTTTGCAAACCGGTATGCCCCCACTAATCTGCGATGTATCGACTGGGCGACCGCGCCCGGTAGTCCCAGCCGCGTGGCGTTGCCGCGTTTTTGACTCGGATCACTCCCTGACGCACCCAGGAGTGCGCGCTTCTGTGAAAATGGTAGCGGAGAAGTTTGTTTGGCCGAGCCTGAGCAAGCATGTGAAAGAGTGGGCACGAACCTGCATGGCTTGCCAGCGGGCCAAAATTCACAGACACACAAAAGCTCCCTTAGAACCGTTCCACATTCCGGCCAAGAGATTCGATCACGTGCACGTCGACCTCGTGGGCCCCCTACCGTCGTCGCAGGGGTTCACACATCTTTTGACAATGGTGGATCGAACCACACGTTGGCCGGAAGTGGTCCCCCTGGCATCGACCACAGCTGCAGAGGTGGCTCGCGTTTTTTTGACGGCCTGGGTAGCACGTTTCGGGGTTCTGTCGGATATTACGTCCGACAGAGGGCCTCAATTTGTCTCTGAGCTCTGGTCAGCGATGGCCGGCAGCTTAGGAGCGAAAATTCATCGCACTACCGCCTATCACCCCCCAGGCTAATGGTTTATGCGAGCGTCTTCATAGGTCTTTGAAGGCAGCCCTCAGAGCGTCGCTTACAGATGCAGATTGGGTAAACAAACTACCATGGGTTTTATTGGGGTTGCGTTCTGCGCCCATAGAGGATTTAAATGCCTTCCCAGCCGAGTTAGTTTTTGCACAACCTCTCAGGGTGCCCGGTGAATTCCTACCAGAGCATCTGGAGCCGGGGTGCCCCCCGGCTCTGGGGCCACTGATTGGCACGGGAGCAGACACGCTCCCGGGCCCCGTTCATCACACTTTTCCGCACGTTTTTGTTCCCAAAGCTTTGAAAAATGCTGAGTTCGTTTTTGTCAGGCACGAGGCTCTGAGATCGACCCTCCGCCCGCCATATGATGGTCTGTATAGGGTGCTGGAAACAGGTGATAAGCATTTTGTGCTAGATTTGGGAGACAGAAAAGAGACAGTTAGTATTGACAGACTAAAGCCTGCTTTTGTGATGAACGACGAGTCTGTACGGGTGGCGAGGGCACCTCGACATGGCAGACCCCCCAGGGAACACGTCCCTGAGCCCCCGCAGGGATCAAATAACCACTCTCTTCCTCAGTCTGCAGATTCTTTGCAGGACGGCGCCGCAGGGATGGCGAGACCTGCTTACAGCAGATTCGGAAGACGTTTGAAGCCCAGACGGCGTACAGACTGAATTTTAATGTGATCATGTGGTATAGACTATGCTATTGAGGTTATCACTAATTTTTGATATGATCATGTGGTATAGACTATGCTATTGAGGTTATCATGTTTTATTAACTCTTATATATTGTCCATTCTTCGACGTTTGGGGGGGTTATGTAGCTCATGTATTTTTACCTACATATGTATAAGCACTATGGGATGCTTGAGATTGCATGTGTGGATTGACCTCACGTCTTAGATGGGACAGTATGTCTGGACCGCCTGTGGATAACAACAAGAAGATGGAGGTATGGCGATAAGGAGCTGAAAGGACTTCCTGACCTCCTGGGGCCCAGGCGGAGGACTGAAGGGTGCGGGGGGAGAGTTATTGTCAATAGGGGGGTTGACTGTGATATGTGATTCTTCCTTTGTCCTTGTGTGTATAAAAGAGAAGGTTTTGACTCAGCTCCCTCTCTTCTGTTCTTGAGAGATAGCTGGGGATGTGATCGCAAGAATAAAACCTGAATTAAGAAATAATTCAGCCTCGTTTTTTCACGCTCCCCACAGTCTCAGTGGCAGGTCATGGGTCTTGCAACAGGATAATGACCCAAAACACGCAGCTAAAAACACCCAAGAGTGGCTAAGAGCGAGAAATTGGACTATTCTAAAGTGGCCTTCTATGAGCCCTGACCTAAATCCTATTGAACATCTGTGGAAGGAGCGGAAACATGCCGTCTGGAGAAGGCACCCTTCAAACCTGAGACAACTGGAGCAGTTTGCTGATGAGGAGTGGGCCAAAATAGCTGCTGATAGGTGCAGAAGCCTCATTGACAGTTATAGAAATTGTTTGATTGCAGTGATTGCCTCAAAGGGTTGTGCAACAAAATATTAAGTTAAGGGTACCATCATTTTTGTCCAGGCCTGTTTAATGAGTTTGTTTTTTAAAATAATTCTGTTGAACCACAATTCAAAAGCATTGTCTGATTTTCACTGGTTAATTTTCATAGAATTTTTATTTATTACCACTTTTGTCAGATTCAAGTTATTTCTGTGACCATTGTGGGTTTTTCTTTCATTAACAGAGGGGTACCAACAATTTTGTCCATGTCTGTATAACTGCTGCACAGGACCACATGACGCTGGGTGGGGAGTCCTTTTTTGCAGTGTTTCTTTTGTACCATTCTCATAATTACTCTTTTGTGGGACGCCATGGCGACTGCAGCTTAACACTGAAGCTCTCAGACTCAATCCAGGATAACACCTTGAAAATCAAACTTAACGGATTTTTGGAGGAGTGAAAATCAAAAGACAAAATCATCATGTCTAAAGGAAAACAGAAGAAACTGAAATTCTCCAGGCTAGGACACGTATCGGCCGGAGAATCTGAACTGGAAGATCCCCGTTCAGAAGACGAGGAGCTGGTGATAGCTAACAAAAGGGTTAGCCTGAAATCACTATTTGAGGAACTACGACGATTTCGCCGAGATGTTACGGCCGAATTTCGGGAATTCAGAGAAGAATTGAAAAGGACAAACAGCAGAGTGGACCAGGCCGAGAACCGAATCTTGGAAACAGAGGATCGAATAAAAGTGCTCGAAGATTCTGTGCTGGACCTACGCAAAAGACAAGCAGCTGTAGAGGCTAAGCTAACCGACCAAGAAGGAAAACAAAGAAGAGACAACATAAGAATTCATGGTCTGATAGAAGGAACCGAAAATGGTTTTAACTCAATGGCAGAATGCGTGGAATCCTTACTAAGAGAGAAATTGGATATTCCACAAACCACCGACTTGAAGATAGAAAAGGCACATCGTTCATTAGCCGCTAGGCCGGCGGCGGAAGCGCCCCCACGTTCGGTGTTGGTAAGATTTTCCAATTTCAAAATAAAACAAGAGGTTGTAAGACTGGCCTGGCAGAAAAAAGGATTTATGCACCAGGAGAGAAAAGTCTACGTGGAACACGATTACGCCCCGGAGGTCCTTAAAAAGCGCAGGGAATACAATGACGCGAAAAAGGTGTTAAGAGAGAAGAAATTGCGCTTTCAGACACCATTTCCTGCGAAGTTAAGGGTCTTCTACGGCGATGAAACGTGTCTCTATAATTCGGCGGAAGAAGCAACAGCTGACATGGCGAGAAGAGGGCTCCCGGTAACGGTGTTTAAACCCGCAGCAGACCCGAGTGAGAAGATCAAAGCGCAAACATGGACAACACAAAGACCCTCAAAATCCACGGACCAGCAGCGGGAAACCCAGCACCAGAGCGTCGCGGATAAACTATCCGTTTTCAGGTTGGAATAGCGACCTTTTTTTTTTTTTTTCCCTTCCTCTTGAATCAATCCGCACATCCAACCCCCCTCATACAAGGTAACAAACATTAAAGGAGATGCATATTCAGCATGTGGTAAAACATTTCATGGAACAATCATATTATTTGAAACAAATAAGTCTTTGTAATAAAAAAAAAAAAAAACTTGTTAAAATAGAAATGTGACAATAATCCACATGTTCTGCTCATACTAACAAATACTGTTTTTGCGTGAATGTTTGATGTGATGGGGGTGGGAGGGTGCACACAATTTCGCAGGGTTTAGGCATAAAAGGAAAAAAAAAAAAAAAATCATTACAAGTTTGGATTGGGTTCTGAAACTCACGTTAAAAGCATGGGACTACTTTCAGTGGTACGAGAGGGCCCTCAACACGTAACAGAGTTTGAGGAATTTCCCTCAGGGCCTTCACTCCATCAAGGCTCTTACAGGGTCTTTAAAAAGACCTCAGCTCAGGAAGTTCTTTTGACAGTTTTTTGTTTTAAAGTTTTTTACACTATGTTCTTAATGTTTTTCTTGTTTTTAATGTTCTTTCAGTTTCTGAGTAGCACAAAAGAGGGCCACCACACAGTTATACTAAACAAAACAACACAATGGAGAAACAGGGTGTAACCAAAATAATTTCATATAATGTAAAAGGGATCCTGAATCCAGTTAAAAGATCCAAGATTCTAGGCAAAATGAAAAAAGACAAAGCAGGAATAATACTTTTACAAGAAACCCACCTAACAGACGTGGAACACAATAAACTCAGTAGACAAGGGTTTAAAATGATCTCTTCATCTTCATATAAATCAGGGAGGAGGAGGGGAGTAGCGACATTGATATCAACCAAAATTACATTTGAAAAAAAATCAGAACACAAAGATAAAGAAGGGAGATACAGTTTGGTAACTGGGCGGCTAGAGGGAGAAGATATCACCCTGCTGAATGTGTATGCTCCCCCAGGGGCTAACTGGAAATTTTATAAAAATGTATTCGACCTAATGATAACTAAAGCTCAAGGTTTAGTGATATGTGGTGGGGACTTCAATCTTAGACTGAATCCATACTGGGATGCTTCTGGTAATTCCCCACATCAAAATAACACCCAAAACAGGAAGACTCGGATGCTACTAAAAGAAATGGGAATCTGTGATGTGTGGAGGGAACTCAACCCCAGTGTAAAAGACTATACATTTTACTCAACTCCACATTCATCTTACTCAAGGATTGACTATTTTTTTATGTTTAATAGAGACATTGGTAGAGTAAAAACATGTAAAATAGGACTGATGGATCTCTCCGACCACAGTCCGATCTACATGGACTTAAATATCCAAAAATACACAAATAATACATTTTCTTGGAGGTTAAATTCAAATGTCCTGAAAGGACCATTGAAAGATGAATTGGAGTCAGATATTCTCAGATATTTGGAAGATAACGATAATGGAGAAGTATCCCCTTTAATACTGTGGGATGCATGTAAAGCTGTAATAAGAGGAAAGATTATTGCAAAACTGGCAACCCAAAAGAAACTAAGACAAGAAAAACTATCCACATTAGAGTCAGAACTTAGGAACCTAGAAAAAGAACACAAAGGCAACACTCATTCTACTGACTCGCTCAAGATTAAGGAAATTAAAAACCAAATAAATGAGATCTACACAATAGAAATCCAGAAGAAACTTACATTTCTGAAACAAAAATACTATGAAGCAGGCAGTAAATCGGCAAAATTGCTAGCCTATAAATTGAGGAAACATCAAACAGAAAGAGCAATCTACAAAATCAGAGACCCAGTATCAAAGGAAATAAAATTCAGAATTCAGGATATTCTTAAAAACTTCGAGAATTACTATAAGAACTTATACTCCCACAAAAAACATAAAAACGCATCCGAGGCATTCCTAAACACATTAAACCTTCCCCAACTTACGGAGTCACAAAATAAAACACTACTGTCAGAAATACATTCTAAAGAATTGGAAAAAGCAATTATGAAACTTAAAGCTAACAAATCCCCAGGAGCTGATGGCTATACAGCAGAGTGGTACAAAACCTTTAAACAGCAACTATCTCCTCTCCTCCTGAAAACATTTAATTATGTCCTCCACACAGGGGAAATCCCCCCCTCCTGGAGAGAAGGGGTCATTGCAGTTATACCTAAACCTGAAAAGGATAAACTAGAGTGCTCCAACTACAGACCAATCAGTGTACTAAATCAGGACTATAAGCTTTTTACCATTATCCTTGCCAAAAGGTTAGAGAATATACTGACAGACCTAATTCATTTAGACCAAACAGGTTTTATAAGACAAAGACAGACACAAGACAACATTCGACGCACTTTACACATAATTCATCATATAAAAAAATATAACTTAAATGCAGTCATATTAGGATTAGATGCTGAAAAAGCATTCGATTCGGTTGACTGGTCTTTTCTATACAGAATCTTATCCAGTTTCAATTTTCATAACAACTTCATTAGAACTATACAGGCATTATATAAAAAACCAACAGCTAAAATAAGGATTAACGGTAATTTATCATCATCTTTTGAACTGGAAAGAGGATGTCGTCAGGGCTGCCCCCTGTCTCCACTGCTCTTTGCAATCTTCATAGAACCTCTGAGCCAATGGATAAGACAAAACCAAAAAATTCAAGGTATTACACTTGGTCAGAAGGAACATAAAATAGCACTCTTTGCTGATGACATTTTAATATACCTAGGGCAGCCGGACACTTCTTTACCAGAACTAACCTCAGTTTTTTCAGAGTATGGAGATTTATCGGGGTACAAATTAAATATGCATAAAACCCAAGTTTTAACATTCAACTATGACCCAAATCATTATTCACTAAGCAAACTCAAAACTAACTGGGAGTCGGAATCTATGAAATATCTGGGGGTCAATATCCCGAAACAACTCAACAAAATTATATCACTAAACTATGATCCACTGGTGACAAAAATAAAATCTGACCTAGCAAGATGGAATATGATACCATTCTTGGGTATTGCACAAAGAATTGAAGCAGTCAAAATGAATATACTTCCACGTCTTCTATACCTTTTCCAAACAATACCGGTAGAACCTCCCAAAAAAACATGGCAGGAGCTGGACAGAAGGATCTCAAGATTCATATGGCAGGGCAAGAGACCTAGAATCAGATATAGAACCCTACAGCTAAACAAAGACAAAGGTGGGCTCGCGCTGCCAAATATCAGGGACTACTTTAAAGCCGCACAAATTAAAACTTTAGTAGAGATATGTAACCCAGTCTACTCTGCACAATGGAAGGAGATCGAATGCCAAATAACAAGTGACATCCCCCTACAGGCGATAATAGGGAACAATGTCTTACCTAAGCTTTTGAATAACACTAACCCGTGGATAGAGACCCCGCTAAAAATTTGGTTTAAGATAGTCAGAGAGAATCAAACTAAAGAGCCCTATCGACTTCTGCAATGGATCGCCTATGATCAGGACTTTACTCCTAATAAAACAGACACCAGATTTAAAAAGTGGAAGGAGAAGGGGCTGATAAAATATTACGATTTTTTTAAAGGGCAAATCTTAAGAAGTTTTGAAGATTTGAAAAAACAAGGCCTAATAAATCAAGACCTTTACAGGTTCTTCCAGCTTAGACACCACATAAACAATATACTTAAAAAGGAGGTTTTGGAAAGGGCCCAGTCAGGTGTTCTGAAGGTCTTCTTAATGGCATATAAAGGGATCCCAGGGATCAGATACATTTCTAAAATATACCAAGGTCTTCAAGACTTAAAAGGAGACAACACATCTTATATAAAAGAGAGATGGGAAAAAGAGGGGAATTTCACTTTACATCTGGAAATATGGGAAAAGCTAAATAAACAGCAATGGAAAAGTACCTCATCCCTGCAGTGGAGAGAATTTGGATGGAAAAACTTGGCAAGATTTTTCAGAACACCTGCACAAATCAAATTTACCCATAAGGGATTGAACTGTTGGCGCTTGTGTGGTGAAAAGACTGCAAATCATTTTCATGTGTTTTGGTCATGCCCAGTTATCCACCAATATTGGACCAATGTACAGACAATATTGGGGAAAATATTCAAAATTACAGTTCCCTTTTCTTTTGTAACTTTGTATTTGGGTTTACTACCGGACTCACTGGAAAGACGAGGAGAAAAATACTTATTCAATGTTTTAATATTGGCAAGCAAAAAAGCTCTAACTAAAAAATGGATGTTGAAGGACTGTCCTACACCTGAAGATTGGACTAACGTGATCCAAGACATTTACTCGATGGAAAAGTTGACATTCGCACTGAGACAGGACATGGATGGGTTCATGAACTTTTGGCAACCCTGGACCGCATATGTGTCTTCCATTAGATCTAATCTTTGACAAATACCATTTCAATAATGGTTCTGCTCTTTGTTCCAATGCTACTCAGATGCTCTTTTATCTTTATTTACTTACTTTTTCTTTTTGTTTGTTTTTTACTGGTTTGTTTGGGTTTTTTTTGTTTTTTGTTTTGTTTTTTTTTCTCTTTAATTTCACTTTTTCTTTCACTTTAAAAAAAAAAAAAATAAGGGGTGTTGTAAGAATTAATCTTCCAATGTTGTCAGATATCAGAAAATAAGGGAACATGTGATGAAAATGTAAACACTGCATTGCTGTAACGACCTGTATACCCTTTACAAAAACTTAAATAATTACTCTTTTGTTAGTTTAGTTTTAATTTTGATGACCTGTGAAGGAAAGTATGATTCATGGTACTGAATTTAGTTACTGAGCGAGCTTGTAACACCTACTTGTGGGTTCACAAACCAGTGTGGTGTTGCACCACGCTGTCCTCTGTCAGCTAAACTGTCTCTACAGGCCTGTGGTCTCACTGCTCGTTTCCTTCAGCAGCATCGACTGCTGCTTGCCAGCGCTCTCACAGGTGGCGAACAAGGAGCAGCTGCTTCAGTTTTCATGGTAATTTCTTTGTAAATGCAAGAGGTGAATTAAACTTCCACTCTGGTATATTTACTTTTTTTTGGTTTGTTTTTAGTAGATTTTGTTGTGCAGTCAGTTAACTGGATGTGTGTTCACTGTAGTCAAATTTAAGTGTTCCTTCATTTAATGCTAAATTGCACACACAGAAGGTGGGGCAATAATTAATACTCAGTATCTGTAATGGAGCAGAGGCCTGTACTATGAAGCAGGTTCATCATACCCAGGGTGTCTTTCAGTTACCTGGCTTCACTAACCCAGACATTGTGGATCGGGATTATCTGTACCTGGGTTAATCTATCTGGCTGTACATTCTCACATAAAAGAGGCAGGGATCACAGCAGATGACCAGTAGGAGAATGAACAGGGCAGAGCGAGGTATGTCACTGATGAAGAATAAAGTGTTGGATTAAATAAATATGAAGAGTTCTGGGCTGGCATGAAATAGTACAGGGAAAAAAGAAACAGCTGAAACAGTCAAAGTTGGAATGAAGGATGAAAAAAGCTGACATTGTGAAAGCTTAAATTAAGTGATTGTTTTAAATATTATTGTCCATCGTTACAGTGGTAAATGATCACATATTTAATAATGTTGTAATTTTTCTCCTTTTTCATTAATAAGTAGTACTGTAGCCTACCTTTTATACCGTAGTCCCAAATTATATAGGCTATTGGCCTATGAGTCAAAGTAGAAGTCTTCTACGTATTTCCTTTTCCTATGAGAGGGGTACAGTTGGGGAAAAGATAGCCTACAGAATCATCAGATCAAGGACAAATCAGCTGTTTTCTTTTCTTTTCTTTTCTCCAACAGCAGTAAGACTGAAGATAAGAAAATCACAAATTTAATAAATTCGAAGATTTTATTTGTCATTACTACGATACATACAGGACATACAGAATTGAAATGGCATTTTTCTCTCTTCAGTGGTGTGCGCAACATACAAAGAAAAAAGAAAAAGGAATCAGGCTGGAAAAACAACAGCAGTCTACGTGCAGTAATGCTACCCGTAGTGCAAGCGGCGACAAAAGATAAACCCAGACATCCCATAGTGCAAATAAAGAAAAAAACAATGAAACTCAGTAATCCTATATACAGAAAAGTAGAGCAGTAATACTCATAGCTGCAAGTTTGATGGGGTAGTGTAGGTGCAGACAGTGACAGATAGGACTGCACATGATCAATATTGCAATAGCAGACAGACAGCAGCAGATATGGCATTTGTGCAAATGGTTGCAGTAAAGTGCAGAGACATAACAGCATACCCAGCTTTATGAAAAATCCTTAAATTTACATGAGTAATATCTCAACTTTTTCTTGTAAAAAGCTTCAAAAGCCACCAAGGTTATCCTTATCACTCTGTTGTTTTATGTTCATACAGCATTTTAGGTCTCAAAAATTTGTCAAATTGGCCCAGAATTCGGAGGGTTAAAAATGATTAATTTTGTATCTTTTGATAATTACTCTTTTGTTAGTTTAGTTTTAATTTTGATGACCTGTGAAGGAAAGTATGATTCATGGTACTGAATTTAGTTACTGAGCGAGCTTGTAACACCTACTTGTGGGTTCACAAACCAGTGTGGTGTTGCACCACGCTGTCCTCTGTCAGCTAAACTGTCTCTACAGGCCTGTGGTCTCACTGCTCGTTTCCTTCAGCAGCATCGACTGCTGCTTGCCAGCGCTCTCACAGGTGGCGAACAAGGAGCAGCTGCTTCAGTTTTCATGGTAATTTCTTTGTAAATGCAAGAGGTGAATTAAACTTCCACTCTGGTATATTTACTTTTTTTTGGTTTGTTTTTAGTAGATTTTGTTGTGCAGTCAGTTAACTGGATGTGTGTTCACTGTAGTCAAATTTAAGTGTTCCTGCATTTAATGCTAAATTGCACACACAGAAGGTGGGGCAATAATTAATACTCAGTATCTGTAATGGAGCAGAGGCCTGTACTATGAAGCAGGTTCATCATACCCAGGGTGTCTTTCAGTTACCTGGCTTCACTAACCCAGACATTGTGGATCGGGATTATCTGTACCTGGGTTAATCTATCTGGCTGTACATTCTCACATAAAAGAGGCAGGGATCACAGCAGATGACCAGTAGGAGAATGAACAGGGCAGAGCAAAGTATGTCACTGATGAAGAATAAAGTGTTGGATTAAATAAATATGAAGAGTTCTGGGCTGGCATGAAATAGTACAGGGAAAAAAGAAACAGCTGAAACAGTCAAAGTTGGAATGAAGGATGAAAAAAGCTGACATTGTGAAAGCTTAAATTAAGTGATTGTTTTAAATATTATTGTCCATCGTTACAGTGGTAAATGATCACATATTTAATAATGTTGTAATTTTTCTCCTTTTTCATTAATAAGTAGTACTGTAGCCTACCTTTTATACCGTAGTCCCAAATTATATAGGCTATTGGCCTATGAGTCAAAGTAGAAGTCTTCTACGTATTTCCTTTTCCTATGAGAGGGGTACAGTTGGGGAAAAGATAGCCTACAGAATCATCAGATCAAGGACACGGTGGCGCAGTGGTTTAGCACTGTGGCAGCACAGTTTTACCCTCGGCCGGGGGATCGCGGGGATCATGAGATCGTGGGTTCGATCCCAGCCCCCGACCAACAGTGAGCTGTGTGGAGTTTGCATGTTCTCCCCGTGTTGCGCGGGTTTACTCCGGGATTTCTCCGGTTTCCTCCCGCACACCAAAAACATGTAGGTTTAGGGCGCTCGCGCACGCAGCGACCAGCAGCCGGTGGCTTGTCACCAGACTGCAAACCAAGTCTACCTACGGGTACAAATAAGTAACAAAAAAAAAAAAAAAAAAAATCAGCTGTTTTCTTTTCTTTTCTTTTCTCCAACAGCAGTAAGACTGAAGATAAGAAAATCACAAATTTAATAAATTCGAAGATTTTATTTGTCATTACTACGATACATACAGGACATACAGAATTGAAATGGCATTTTTCTCTCTTCAGTGGTGTGCGCAACATACAAAGAAAAAAGAAAAAGGAATCAGGCTGGAAAAACAACAGCAGTCTACGTGCAGTAATGCTACCCGTAGTGCAAGCGGCGACAAAAGATAAACCCAGACATCCCATAGTGCAAATAAAGAAAAAACAATGAAACTCAGTAATCCTATATACAGAAAAGTAGAGCAGTAATACTCATAGCTGCAAGTTTGATGTGGTAGTGTAGGTGCAGACAGTGACAGATAGGACTGCACATGATCAATATTGCAATAGCAGACAGACAGCAGCAGATATGGCATTTGTGCAAATGGTTGCAGTAAAGTGCAGAGACATATAACAGCATACCCAGCTTTATGAAAAATCCTTAAATTTACATGAGTAATATCTCAACTTTTTCTTGTAAAAAGCTTCAAAAGCCACCAAGGTTATCCTTATCACTCTGTTGTTTTATGTTCATACAGCATTTTAGGTCTCAAAAATTGGTCAAATTGGCCCAGAATTCGGAGGGTTAAAAATGATTAATTTTGTATCTTTTGATCTTTCAGGCACTGGACACCTGAAATCAGTGTGCCTGTCCCACAATGCACTGGGCTCCACTGGCTTTGAGCTGGTGTTGAAAACGCTGCCGCTGCACTGCCTCACACACCTGGACCTGTCTGCCATTCACAGGGGTCCGGCTGATTACCCGGTGCTGGAGCACCTCACCAAAGTCCTATCGCAGGTGAGCACTTCAGGTTCACTGTCGGCTAAATATTTTTACTCCCAACCTCTGCTAGAGTAGAGCAGCTCATAAAAAACAGGTTGAGCAGCAGGCTGGGTGGGGCTGCCCTCAGTCTGTGAAGAAGACGAGAACATGTCTGTTCTTTTCTTCTTCTCTATCCCCTCACCCCCCAGCCAGTCGCAGCAGATGACTGCCCCTCCCTGAGCCTGGTTCTGCTGGAGGTTTCTTCCTGTTAAAAGGGAGTTTTTCCTCTCCACCGTCGCCAAGTGCTTGCTCACAGGGGATCGCCTGATTGCTGGGGTCTTTCTGCAACTGTGGGGGTCCTCCCTACAGTTGATAGTGCTATGAGATGACTGTTGTTGTGAAATGGCGCTATATAAATAAAGTTGAATTGAATTGAATTGAACATAATGGTGATGCTGAGTGTTTACAGCCTTCTAAAATCTTAGCTCTTGCCTTAAAGGGATTACTTGTATGACCTTGTATGACACTGACCTTATTAAAAGCTTTTATATTAACAAGTAGTGTCATGTCTTTGGGTAAAAGACATTGATAAATTTATAAAGTTAATAAATTGGTTAAAAGGAATAAATAAGTTAAACTGGGTGATAAAATTGTCAAAAACCTGTGTTTAAAAAGTTATCGAAGTGAGACATCTTTTCCTTAAAGGATTGTTTTTTGTTACTGCAGAGTGTGTGGTCTTCCGTATATAGATGATCTTTGATGTGTTTTTTCCCTCGGCTACAGTCAGCTAGCCACACAGAAACGAAGTTAAAAAGTTCATTGAGTACGCTGTGTTGTTCTTCTTCGTTTGAGTCTTGGGAAATTTTTGTCTTTGTATTTTTATGTACAAGCACTTGATAGACATCGCTGATGTTCTTAAGTATTACGTGAATGAGTTTTGTTAAAGCGATGATATTTCTGTTAGTTATTTACGTGTGTTAGCTCTTTGTGTTAGCATACCGCATGTTAATATGTAGATAGTAATTGCATTGTTCTGTATGTTTCAGTTACCGCGCCATGCTACACACGCATGCAAGAAAACTTTATAAAGACAAGAAAAGCAAGCCTTGTGTGCGAAGTTTTCTTCAATGGTTTGCTGGCTGTCTAGCAGCACGGAGAAACGTGCTGTGAGGACAGCACAGTAAAAAGACATTAAAGACGTCCGAAGCAAGACGTTTTCTCGGTGGATTCAAGCAACACAGAGCAACATTAAGCAGACATGAGCTTACGTTCAGGAAAAAAACTATTTGAAAAACTATGAGCTGCGAAACGAAGCAGAGCAACGACCAGACGTGGACGTGGAGAAGCCAGACGCCGCAGACCAAACGTCGGACATGCAGCCACCATTACCACCATTCGACACCAGGTCCAGGGTTACCAGCAGGCAGTCTCACACATCATCTACAGGGTCTTCAGCCATAAAGGCCTACGCCAGGGCGCAAGTGGCTAAAGCTCAACTAGCCTTTGCTGAAAAAGAGGCTAATATGATGAAACAAAAAGCAGATTTAGAAAAGCAAAAGGCTGACTTAGATGCTAGCCTCCACATTCTAAAATGTCATAAAACTATAGCAGCAGCTGAAGCAGAAGTTGCAGCCTACGAAGAAGCAGAGAATCAGAGCGGGGACAGAAGCATAGGGCCCCCTACTGAAACTGAGCCTCTTGATACAGTACGGTGTACCAGCGAATATGTTGCACAACAATGTGAGTTACTCTCTTCAGAAGCTTCCAAGAGGCCACAGCAGCCCCTTGAAATGAGAGACAATGCAGTAGAAGTGCAAGCCACCAATCAGTCAGTTGATCAGCTAACAACTACAACCCAGTATGTACCTCCTCCAATGAATACAGGCATAAAACAAGAACAAAAGGTAACCAAGGGTCTGACAAACACCACCTGTTAAACCCTCTAGCTCACACCTTTCAACCTCTTAACAATAACTCGGCTGAGTTTAATGGAGGACAAGATTTTGCAAAATATCTCATCCGCAAAGAACTAGTCAGTACTGGTTTACTGCATTTCGATGACAAGCCTGAAAACTATTGGGCATGGAAAGCCTCATTTGTTAGTGCAACTAAAGACTTAAATCTGTCAGCAAGAGAGGAACTAGACTTGCTCACAAAGTGGTTAGGGCCAAAATCCTCAGAGCAGGCCAAAAGGATCCGTGCAGTACATGTCCTTAATGCCTCTGCAGGTTTGATAATGGTCTGGCAGCGCCTTGAGGAGTGTTATGGCTCCTCAGAGGCCATCGAAGACGCACTCTTAAAAAAGGTAGAGGACTTTCCAAGGCTAACAAACAAAGACAATGCCAGGTTAAGAGAACTCGGTGACCTCCTTTTAGAATTACAGTGTGCCAAAGTAGATGGTGCACTACCAGGGCTAGCATACCTAGACACAGCTAGAGGGGTAAGACAAATAGTTGAAAAACTTCCCTTCAACCTACAGGAAAGGCGGACAACTGTGGGGACGAAATACAAAGAGACTCATAGTGTGTCATTTCCCCCTTTCTTTGTTTTTGTGCAGTTTGTTCAGCAACAAGCTAAAATGAGAAATGATCCAAGCTTTGCTACATCTAGCTGTAACAGTCAAGCTTCCACGCGCTCAGAAAAGCCCACTCCATACAATCGCAAAGCCACTGTGTCAGTACACAAAACAGATGTCGCAGAGAAAAGTGGTTCTGAGACTAAGAAAGTAGAAGAACCAGATCGGCAGTGCCCGATTCACAAGAAGCCACATCCGCTCAAAAAATGTAAGCTGTTCAGAGATAAACCTATAGAAGAACGTCAAGCTTTTCTCAAAGAGCATCGCATTTGTTATAGGTGTTGTGGTTCAGTTCAGCACATCGCAAAAGATTGTAAAGTGGCAGTCATGTGTAGTGAGTGCAACAGTCCCAAGCACATATCAGCACTTCATCCAGGTCCTGCTCCTGTCTTGAAAAGTGCCACATCAGGAAGTGATGAACAAAACAAAGGTGAAGAGCAAACGGAGAGCTCTCCTTCAGTCATCTCCAAGTGCACAGAGGTGTGTGGTCAAAGTAATAGCCCACGCTCTTGCTCTAAGATCTGCTTAGTGAAAGCCTATCCAGAAGGTCAGAAAGACAGAGCAATGAACATGTATGCAGTAATTGACGAACAAAGCAATAAGTCCCTGGCTAAGACAGAGTTCTTCAGCCTGTTTGACATTAAAGCTACACCTGCACAGTACACATTAAAAACCTGCTCTGACAAAGCTGAAACTGCAGGCAGGAGAGCTGTGAACTTCTTCATACAATCCATGGATGGAAAAACAGATATCCGGCTGCCTCCCTTGATCGAATGTGATTCAGTGCCGGACGACAGAACTGAAATACCCTCACCTGAGATTGCTCAGCACCATCCCCATCTGCTCCCTATCGCAAACAAAATCCAACCTGTCGACCACCACGCTCCAATCCTCTTACTCCTGGGAAGGGACATCCTCAGGGTACATAAGGTACGCGAGCAGATTAATGGGCCAAATAACGCTCCTTATGCACAAAGACTGGACTTGGGTTGGGTTATTGTAGGAGAGGTGTGTGTAGGAAAGACTCATAGCGCATCAGAGGTGAATATTTACAAGACACACACATTAGACAGTGGTCGCACATCTTATTTTGAGCCATGCCCAAACGTCATTATAGTTAAAGAGAACTATGGCATTCTGTCAGAGCAAAACACTCAGTCAGTCATAAGGTGTAAAGACACAATTGACTTTGCTCACAACACAGACAAGCTAGGTCAGTCTGTGTTTGACAGATCTGAATCAGATGATAAAGTTGCACTGTCCATAGATGACAAAACTTTCCTAACTCTTATGGACAATACAGTTAGCCAGAACAAAGAGAACAGTTGGGTTGCTCCTCTGCCCTTCCGCTTCCCAAGAAGGAGACTCCCAAGCAATAGAGAGCAAGCCCTGAAATGCCTGTACTCACTCAAAAAGACTCTGGAAAGGAAACCAGAAATGAAGAGTCACTACATCCAATTCATGCAGAAAATGTTAAATAATGATCAAGCTGAAATTGCACCACCCCTGCCAAAAGGTAAAGAACACTGGTACCTGCCTACATTTGGTGTATACCACCCGCAGAAACCAGATCAAATACGAGTTGTTTTTGATTCTAGTGCAGAGTATGACGGCATATCGCTAAATCAAGTGCTCCTTAGTGGACCTGATCTCAACAACTCTTTGATAGGGGTGCTATTGAGGTTTAGAAAAGAGCCCGTAGCCCTGACAGCAGACGTACAGCAAATGTTTTATTGCTTTGAGGTGTGCGAAGAACACAGAGACTATCTTCGCTATCTGTGGTTTGAGGATAATGACATCACTAAGGGTGTAGTTGAATATAGAATGAAAGTTCATGTTTTTGGTAACAACCCGTCACCCGCTGTAGCCATTTACTGTATGAGACGGGCAGCACGAGAGGGTGAGAAAGAACATGGCACTGACGCAAGACAGTTTGTTGAGAAACAGTTCTATGTCGATGATGGACTCACGTCAGTTGCCACACCAGAGAATGCTGTTGATCTGTTAACAAGAACCAAAAACATGTTAGCTAAATCTAATGTGAGACTTCACAAGGTTGCATCCAACTATAGCCTAGTTATGGAAGCGTTTCCTGTGGAGGACCGTGCAAAGGATTTAAAAGATTTGGACCTTGGAGTAGATCCTCTCCCAGTTCAGAGGAGTCTGGGACTTTGTTGGAATCTACAGACAGACAGCTTCACTTACCTCGTAACCAATGAGACCAAACCATTCACACGCAGGGGAGTGCTGTCAACAGTCAATAGCCTGTATGACCCTTTGGGCTTTGTTGCTCCCATAATCATGCAGGGCAAAGCGCTACTCAGAGAACTGTCATCTGAAGAGAGAGACTGGGATGCTCCACTTCCTCCAGAAAAGGAGGAGATGTGGGTCACATGGAAAGACTCTTTAAAAGCCCTTGAAGATCTGCAAATCAAAAGGTGCTACAGTCCAGGTTCATTAAGTACTATGAAAAGTAATGAACTGTATATCTTCTCTGATGCGTCTACTGTAGCAATAGGAGCTGTAGCTTACTTGCGCTCTTTAGACAGTGACGGTCAGTACCATGTGGGTTTTGTGATGGGAAAGTCTAAACTTGCTCCTCGTCCCGCACACACTGTACCACGGCTCAAACTTTGTGCTGCTGTACTTGCGGTTGAGATGTATGAGCTAATCACAGGCGAGTTAGACATAAAAATAGACAATGTGAAGTTTTTCACTGACAGTCGTATTGTGTTGGGGTACATACACAATACCTCCAAAAGATTCTACATGTATGTAGCCAACCGTGTCACACGCATTAGGCTATCCACACAACCTGACCAATGGCATTATGTTGCAACTGAACTAAATCCAGCTGACCAGGCAACTAGACCTGTTGCAGCCACCGAACTCAAAAACAGTAAATGGTTCACAGGCCCAAACTTTTTGTATACAGACTACCCTGATAAGTCACACAAAGACAATCTGTATGCACTAGTGGAACCTGAAGAGGACAAAGAAATACGTCCAGAAGTAAAAACACTGTTAACAGCAGTATCAGTGTCACAGTTGAGCTCTGAGCGGTAAAAGATTTTCAAGCTGGATGACGCTATGCAGGGCAGTAGCCAAACTTATTCATGTTACTGCATCTTTCAAACAAAAGTCCAGTAGACAGAAAGGATGGAAAAGTCTCAAAGAATGTACAAACATGAAAGAACTCACTCAAGCCAAGAACGTTATCATTTACTCAGTCCAGCAGGAAGCATACAAAGAGACATTCAAAAAGATAAAAGAAGGAAAACAGGTAAACTCCAAGAATGACACACTCAAGAAGCTCAATTCAATTGTAGACAAAAATGGACTACTATGAGTCGGTGGATGTCTCTCCTCTGCCGATCTCACAGACAATGAAAAGCACCCTCTGATCATCCCTTCTGCCAGCCATGTTGCCACACTTCTTGTAAGACACTTCCATGAATGCTCAGCTCATCAGGGACGACACATTACGGAAGGAGCTGTCCGTGGTGCTGGTTTCTGGATAGTTGGAGGTAAACGACTTGTGTCTTCTATCATATATAATTGTGTTACTTTCCGTAAACTCCGAGGCAAACTGCAAGCCCAGAAAATGGCAGACTTGCCTGCAGACCGTGTAAATTCTGAACCTCCTTTTACTACTGTGGGCTTGGATGTGTTTGGGCCATGGACTGTTGTTACGCGTCGTACTAGAGGGGGTAGTGCTCAGAGCAAAAGATGGGCTGTCCTCTTTACATGCATGTCAACTAGGGCTGTACACATCGAAATGATTGAAACCATGTCCACAGATAGTTTTATAAATGCATTAAGAAGGTTTTTCTCTGTTCGTGGCCCAGCTAAGCTCTTGCGCTCAGACAGAGGCACTAATTTGTAGGAGCTTGTAAGGAACTGGGTTTAGGCACTGACGACACAGCAGTGGGAAAGTACCTCCGGGACAAGAGGTGCTCATGGACATCTAACCCTCCGCACGCATCACATATGGGAGGGTCCTGGGAAAGTCTCATAGGGGTGGCAAGGCGTATCCTAGATGCAATGTTGTTAAAAAACACTCAGACATGTCTCACTCACGAGGTTTTAAGCACATTCATGGCCGAGGTAACGGCTATTATAAATGCAAGGCCTCTTGTTCCAATATCTGCTGACCCAGACTGTCCAGCAATACTCACTCCAGCAATGTTACTCACGCAGAAGTCAAGCACGGTTTCTGCCCCTTCCGGAAACTTCTCCTCAGGACAGTTGTTTGGAAAACAGTGGAAACAAGTACAGCATCTTGCAGATATGTTTTTGAAGAGGTGGAAAGGAGAATATTTGTCTACCTTGCAGAAATGCACAAAATAGAATGACAGCAAACCAAATGTCAAAGAAGGAGACATTGTTCTGTTGAAGGACATTCAAGTAAACAGAAATGAATGGCCTATGGGACTTGTTGTAAAAACTTTGCCCAGCAGTGACAAAATGGGTCCGCAAAGTGGAAGTGCGGATCGTAAAAGAAGGGACTGCAAAAGTATTCCTGAGACCCATCTCAGAGGTCATAGTCTTACTTTCAAAGACTGAGTGATACTGTATTTTTTGATGTCATGTAGCACTGGAAATGTTTTATTGTGTTTGGTATTTGTGATGATATAATGTGATTATATCAAGCGGGGAGTGTCATGTCTTTGGGTAAAAGACATTGATAAATTTATAAAGTTAATAAATTGGTTAAAAGGAATAAATAAGTTAAAATGGGTGATAAAATTGTCAAAAACCTGTGTTTAAAAAGTTATCGAAGTGAGACATCTTTTCCTTAAAGGATTGTTTTTTGTTACTGCAGAGTGTGTGGTCTTCCGTATAATAGATGATCTTTGATGTGTTTTTTCCTCGGCTACAGTCAGCTAGCCACACAGAAACGAAGTTAAAAGTTCATTGAGTACGCTGTGTTGTTCTTCTTCGTTTGGGTCTTGGGAAATTTTTGTCTTTGTGAGTATTTTTTATGTACAAGCACTTGATAGACATCGCTGATGTTCTATTACGTGGAATGAGTTTTGTTAAAGCGATGATATTTCTGTTAGTTATTTACGTGTATTAGCTCTTTGTGTTAGCATACCGCATGTTAATATGTAGATAGTAATTGCATTGTTCTGTATGTTTCAGTTACCGCGCCATGCTACACACGCATGCAAGAAAACTTTATAAAGACAAGAAAAGCAAGCCCTTGTGTGCGAAGTTTTCTTCAATGGTTTGCTGGCTGTCTAGCAGCACAGAGAAACATGCTGTGAGGACAGCACAAGTAGCATTATCTCTTAGTATCTCACGCTGAAGAATGTTGCAGTTTT
>CM035842.1:134978811-135037172 GCA_020510985.1 Pholidichthys leucotaenia | reverse complement strand
AGTTGACATACAGTGGGGCAAAAAAGTATTTAGTCAGCCACCAATTGTGCAAGTTCTCCCACTTAAAAGAATAGAGAGGTCTCCAATTTTCATCATAGGTATATCTCAACTATGAGAGACAAAATGAGGAAAAAAAATTCCAGAAAATCAGTTTGAAGGATTTTTTTTTTTTGTAACTTAGATTTTTATTCATTTTTCATCATATATAATGCATTCAGATCACATTCTACATTTAAAAAAAAAAACAAAAAAAAAACAAAGGGGCTAGGGTAGGGAAAAAGAAAAAAAAAAGAAAAAGAAAAAAAAGGGGGGGGGGACAAATGTTGGAGCATCAAGTTTTTAGTTTCCATCTCTTAATTCTTCTGGTTTTTTCGGTGTCTTTGGTTATTCTTTCAATTTCTGCCTCGTTGTTGCACTTTGTAGTGTGTCCATTTCCGCCATTTTTTTTCCCATAGTCCTTCTTGCATTCTTTGTCGATATGTTAGTTTTTCCATCATACGTATGTCCTCAACAATGTCAGTCCATTGCTCTTGGTCAGGAAGAACTTCTGATCGCCATTTTTTTGTGATAGCGCCCGTGCAGCAACCCCACCACAAATAAAACCACAGTTAACCCAGAAAACATCGAAGAAATTTTCCATAATTTCTACCAAGAACTATACTCGCAACCTGAAGAAACAAATACTAAAGATATCAAAAAATTTCTAGACACATTGGACTTGCCATCAATAGGAAATCAACAAAATGAAAAGCTAACAGCAGAAATAACAACACAAGAGATCAGAGATGTGATTAAGTCACTTAAAAACAGTAAATCACCAGGTAGTGATGGATACCCATCTGAGTTTTATAAACTGTTTATAGAAGAACTCATGCCACAACTCCTAAAGTCATTTAATTGGACGTTGAACAACAACAAAATACCTCCATCATGGAACGAAGCTATCATTTCAGTTATTTTAAAGCCAGGGAAAGATAAAGAACAATGCGGAAACTATAGACCAATCTCTTTATTAAATCTGGATTATAAAATATATACAACAATTATATGTAAACGACTAAAGACATTCTTGACGGAATTGATAGAAGATGATCAAACTGGTTTCATAGAGGGACGCCAAACACATGACAATATCAGGAGAACAATACATATAATTAACCAAATACATAAAGAAAAGAAAAGCGCAGTAATAATGAGTTTAGACGCAGAAAAAGCATTTGACAGGGTTAACTGGAAATTCCTATATAGTGTACTGGAGCGCTTTGGATTTAACGAAAAATCAGTACAATGCATAAGGACGCTATATCAAGAACCTGTGGCAAGAATCAAGATAAACGGTAGCTTAACAGACAAAGTAAATATACAAAGATCAACTAGGCAGGGATGCTGCTTATCGCCCACCTTGTTTGCTCTGTTCATAGAACCATTGGCTCAAGCGATACGACAAAATAAGAAATTAAAAGGTGTAACAATAAAGGGGGCGGAACACAAGATTGGGTTATTTGCAGACGATATTATAGTTTACCTTGAACAACCAGATGAATCAATAATGGAAATGATGAACTTGATAGAAAATTTTGGAAAATTATCAGGATACAAGATAAACATAACAAAAACACAAATACTGACATTCCACTATAACCCTCTAAACCAGATAACTGATAAGATCAAACTAAACTGGAAACAAAAAGAAATAAAATACCTTGGAGTGAACATACCTAAAGACCTAAGCAAAATATATAAAGCAAACTATGATAGGTTGGAACAAGAAATAAAAAAAGATATTGATAGATGGTCAATCTTAAATATGGATCTGAATTCAAAAATTGAGACAGTCAAAATCAGCATACAACTTAGATTACTTTACCTCTTCCAGGCTATACCAACAGAGATTCCAGATGCCCAATTCTCAAAATGGGACAGGATGATATCGAGATTTGTTTGGGGAGGTAAAAAGCCAAGAGTGAAATATAAAACTCTCCAATTACCAAAAGAGAAAGGAGGCATGGGCCTACCGAGTCTAAAGGAATATTACTACTCAGCACAAATAAGATATATCATATGTTGGTGCGACGAGGGATATGAGGCAAAATGGAAAGAAATGGAAAAGGAAATTGAGGGACTCCCAGTACAAAGCATAATAGGAGATAAAGATGCATATAAGCAAATCAAACAAATAGACCCAATCACTAAATTTACTTTAGAACTGTGGTATAAAATAGTACAGAAATATAATATAAAGGAAGACATAAAACTATTGAAATGGGTAGCATTTGACAGTCAGTTTGAACCGGCAAAACAAGATAGGGGATACAAAAATCTGGTGAACAAGGGAATCACAGCATGGGGCAATATCGGAAAAAAAGATCTCGGGAGCTTTGTAAATATCAGGAGAAAATTTAAACTAGAAAGATCGGAATTTTTCAGATATCTGCAGATGAGAGATTACTATATGAAGAAGATTAGGCATAACCTCCAAACAGATGTGAACGAGATTATACAACTTATTTTAAGCTCATATGCAGGAAATAAAATAAGAATTATTTCAAAACTATATCAGAAACTTATGACAAACAATCATACAAGTAACTATATAAAGGAGAAATGGGAGAAAGAGCTCAATTTAAACATAACAGAAGAAAGCTGGCAGGAAATATGGAAAACACAACACACATCAACAAATTCAAGGGCATGGAGGGAATTTGGATGGAAAAACCTGATTCGCTTTTTCATTACACCACAGATTCAAGGAAAATATACAAATACCCAATCTCTATGCTGGAGGGGTTGTGGGGCTCAAAATGCAGACCACTCACATATGTTTTGGAAATGCTACAAAATATCATCATTTTGGAAATCTATGCATGTGACAATACAGAGGATATTAGGATATAATATACCAATGAACTGTAACCTGATGTACTTATGTGATCTTAAAAAAGACAATGTTATACAGGCTGAGGACAGATATCTAGTTAAAATCTTGTTGATTGCATGTAAAAAAACTATCACAAAAAAATGGCGATCAGAAGTTCTTCCTGACCATTTCTGTCGGGTAGTCATGGTCAAAAAATACCTGTTTGTCGCCGATTCGTATCTTTTTTTTCCATGCTTGCGTCAGGATTCTTTCCTTTATGTCATATTTCACAAAGTTTACCACAACTGACCTGGGTGGAGAGTTTGTTTTCGGGTTCTGTGCCGGTGTTCTGTGCGCTCGTTGAATCTGCAGATCCGTTTCTCCGGGTATTTCCAGTTCTTTTTTTAAGAACTGATCCATGAATTTTGTCATCGAGTTGCCTTCAATGCCCTCCGGAATTCCAAAGATGCGCATATTGCTTCGTCGGGATCTGCTCTCCAAGTCGTTTATTTTCTCCTGCATCCTCTGCGTTTGCGTCGTCAGGGTCTGTAGTTGTTCGTTTGCCTCGCTTTTCCAATCTTCTAGTTCCGAAATTCGGGTCTGCGCTTCTGTCATACACGCCCGCTGGGAGCGCAGCTCCTCCATGTTTTCCGTTAATTTACGCTCCATTTCTCTTCGGAGGTCCATGATTTCCTCCTTAATTTCTTTTTTCAGTTCCTCCTTAAGAGCCGCTAAATCCTGTTGTAGCTGTCGCTTGAATTCTCTCAACTCTTCACCCAAACTGGCGATGCCAGCGTTCATGTTGTCGAGTCTGGTGTCCTCCATTTTCACTGCTGTGGACATCTCGTTTTTTTGGGCTTTGCGTACAGCGGTTTTTCCTGCGTTGTTGGAGAGGAATTCTTCAATTTTACCCTGTTTTTGTCCTTGTGCCCGGTTCCTTCGTGTTTTCATCCCTTAGTTTATTGATTCGTTTATGTCGAGTTGGCCATTTACCGATGATTTTTAATCCGGCTAGGGAGAGCTCTTTGTTTAAGTGTTATGTCTCTCCGCCATCTTCCCGGAAGTCAGCTGTAGTTGTTTTTAAAGAGCTTTAGAAATAAAGTTTGATAATCAAACTTTATTTCTAAAGCTCTAAAAACAACTACGGTCAATCAATCAAACTTTGATTGATTGATTGATTATGACTACAAGAATGAGATTGTGGATACAAGTGGCTGAAATGAGCTTTCTTCGTAGGATTGCTGGACTCACCCTTAGAGATAGTGTGAGAAGTTCAGTCATCCAGGAGAGGCTCAGAGTAGAACCGCTGCTCCTCCACATTGAAAGGAGCCAGTTGAGGTGGTTTGGGCATCTGATCAGGATGCCTCCTGGACGCCTCCCACTTGAGGTGTTTCGGGCACATTCCACTGGGAGGAGACCCCGGGGCAGATCCAGGACTCACTGGAGAGACTATGTCTTCCATTTGGTCTGGGATCACCTTGGTATCCTCTCTGAAGAGCTGGAGCAGGTGGCTGGGGAAAGGGAAGTCTGGGCTTCTCTGCTTGAACTACTGCCTCCGCGACCCAGACCTCCGGAAAAGTGGTAGAAAATGAATGGATGGATGGTAATGAGTCTTTTACATTGCTGTTGAGGAATTCTTACCCACTCTTCTTTGCAGAATTGTTTTAATTGAACCACATTGGAGGGCTTGAGCTTGAGGCCATGAACTGATGGCTGGACATTCTCTTTCAGGATTTTCTGGTAAGGACCTGTACTTATACACTTCCTGTGGTAATGTATCATCACTTCCTGTGTTGCTGTCTGTCTGTGTGGTTTGCTCTGTGGTTAGCTCTCCTCAATTTCCTGAGGATTTTTGCCTTTAATTGTATTTTAATCACTTTTTTCCATCTACTGTCAGCTCTCACTTCTGTTTAACAAGCCTCTTGCACCTGTGTGCGCACTCAGTGTCATCTAATCACCCTCTTTAGCCTTCTGTTCACCTTTCATCAGTGTTTTTGTTAGCTTTGGGTTAGCCACTAGCTATGGCTACTAGCTCTCCTTCCTCTTCTTCTCTGGTGTGCACTCTCTGTCAGATGTTTAGCTACACCTCTGCCTCTTTCAGTGATAATGGTAAATGTAATAAATGCAGTCTTTTTGAGGCGCTTGAGGCGAGGTTGTCTGATTTGGAATCCCAGCTGACACGCGGATGACGCAGATGACGGACACCCCTTAGCTGCAGCAGAGCTCCTTAGCATAGGGCGGCCTACTAGCGGTCCTCCGGCCCTCCTGAGCAGCCAGGAGAATAGGTGGGTGACGGTGAGAAGGAAGCTTAGCCACAAGCCCCTGGTTCACCGCCAACCTTTTCATGTTTCTAATCACTTTTCCCCGCTCAGTGACACACCCGCTGAGGAAAAAACTCTGATCATTGGCGACTCTGTAGTCAGAAACGTGAACCTAGAGACTCCAGCGGCCATAGTCAAATGCATTCCTGGGGCCAGAGCAGGCGACATCAAGTCAAATTTGAAAATGCTGGCTAAAAGTAACTGTAAATACTCCACAATTGTTATCCACGCCGGCATTAACAACATCCGACTCCAGCAGTTGGAAGTCACAAAACTTAATGTGGAGTCGGTGTGTGACTTTGCCTCTGTAGTATTTTCTGAGCCCCTCCCCAATTTGACCAGTGATGACATGTTTAGCTGCTTGTCATCCTTTAACCGCTGGCTGTCTGTGTGGTGTCCTGCAAACGATGTGGGCAACATAGACAATTGGAACTCATTTTGGGGAAAACCTGGTCTTATTAGACGAGATGGTGTCCATCCCACTTTGGATGGTGTGTCTCTTTTATCTAACAATCTGGCATCATTTTTATCCAAATTTCCAAAACCTTGACAACTCAGAGTTGGGACCAGGAAGCAGAGTCACAGTCTTACACGCCTCTCTGCAGCTCCTCTTCATCCGCCACCCCTGTAACTTAGCCCCTGTCTTCCCCATCAGTGAATCATTGTCTGCTCCCTCCAAAGTAAATAAAAATATAATGTATAAGCATCCCAAAGTGATTAAACAAAAAGTTGGTAAAATTCAAATTAAACATGAAGTCTCTAAATTTAATGACTTAGCTTCTGTTCGTCCTCATAATTTAAAAATTAAATGCAGTTTGTTAAATATTAGGTCTCTAATTCCCAAGTCTCTGTTAGTCCATGATCTGTTAATTGATCATCAGATTGATTTAATATCCCTTACAGAGACTTGGTTAGGGCAAGATGATTATGTTGATTTAAATGAATCAACTCCCTCTGGTTATTTAAACTGTCAAAATCCCAGAAGTTCTGGTCGTGGAGGAGGAGTAGCAACAATTTACCATTCCAAATTACTAGTTAATGTAAAGCAAAAACACGTTATCATTCCTTTGAGGGCCTGGTCCTCAGTATTGGGCATTTTAGCAATTTTAGGCTAAACCCAATTTTATTTGCCATAGTTTATCGTCCTCCATCAACTTACACAGAGTTTTTATCTGAATTTGCCGAATTCTTAGCTGATTTAGTGCTGAAATCAGATAGAATAATTATAGTAGGGAACTTTAATATACATGTAGATGTAGATAGTGATTGTCTTAATATGGCATTTAATTCAATATTAGACTCGATGGGGTTTTCTCAGAAAGAAGGAAATTCTACCCATTATCTCCACCACACATTGGACCTTGTTCTGACATATGGCATAGAAATAGAAAATCTGGTAGTGTCTCCTCATAACCCTGTACTGTCAGATCATTGTCTGTTAACCTTTGATTTTACTATTTCTGACTATTTGGCTCCTAAAGAAAAATATTACTACAGCAGATGCCTCTCAGATGATGTTGTAACCAAATTTATGCAGATTGTTTCCTCTATGCCATGTGTCAACACAACGGAAATAAGCTATAGACAGCTTACGCCTTCTGTAACTGATAGCATGGTAGATAGTGTTACAGATTCTCTGCATCAGACTCTAGACATGGTGGCCCCTTTGAAAAACAAAAAGTCTAATCAGAGATTTCTAACTCCTTGGTTCAACACAGAAACTCGTAGCTTAAAACAGAAGACTCGTCAATTAGAAAGAAAATGGTGCTCCACTAATTTAGATGAAATCCATTTAGCTTGGAGAAATCATCTTTTAATTTATAAAAAATCTCTTAGAAAAGCTAGAACAACTTATTATTCTGCATTAATAGAAGAGAACAAGAATAATCCCAGGTTTCTTTTCAGCACTGTAGCCAGGCTGACAGAGTCAGGATTCTGTCAATCCTAGCATTCCCTTAGAGCTTACTAGTCAGGACTTTATGAACTTTTTCAAAAATAAAATTTCATCTATCAGAGATAAAATCAGTCAGATTCTTCCCACCGTTAACTTAAATACAGTAACTACTACAACTCCTTCAATTGATATCTGTTTGGATGAGTTTACTCCAATTGACCTTTTAGAGTTAGATAAAATAATTTCCTCATCCAAGCCTTCAACTTGTCTTTTAGACCCTATTCCTACTAGGTTATTTAAAGAAGTCTTCCCATTGTTTGGTAGCTCTATTCTTCAAATAATCAATTCTTCATTAACATTAGGCCATGTACCGCAGGCTTTTAAAACTGCTGTAATTAAGCCCTTACTCAAAAAGCCAATGCTGGATCCAGGAGTTTTAGCTAACTATAGACCAATCTCTAATCTGTCTTTCATTTCAAAAATCTTTGAAAGAGTTGTTGCTATGCAATTATTTGACCACTTGCAGGGAAATAGTTTATTTGAAGAGTTTCAATCTGGGTTTAGAATCCATCATAGTACTGAAACAGCCTTAGTGAAGGTCACTAATGACCTCCTGATCGCATCTGATAAGGGACTTGTTTCTGTACTTGTCCTTTTAGACCTTAGTGCAGCTTTTGATACTATCGATTATAATATTCTACTTGATCGATTAGAACACTATGTTGGACTTAATGGAACTTCGTTGCAGTGGTTTAGATCTTATCTGTCTGATAGGTTCCAGTTTGTTCATGTCAATAATGAGTTTTCTTCCAACTCAAAGCTCAGTCATGGAGTTCCACAGAGATCTGTGCTAGGCCCTACTCTTTTTAGTTTATATATGCTTCCATTAGGCAACATTATTAGAAAGCACTGTATACATTTTCATTCTTATGCAGATGACACACAATTATACCTGTCAATGAAGCCAGATGATAGTAATCAATTAGCCAAGTTAGAAGCCTGTCTTAAGGAAATCAAAGCTTGGATGACTTGTAATTTCCTGCTATTAAATTCAGATAAGACTGAAGTCATTCTTGTTGGTCCAAAAAACCTTAGAAATACTAACTAACTAACTAACTAACCTGCACTTATATAGCGCTTTTCTAGTCACAAAGACCACTCAAAGCGCTTTCATTAATACTAACCCTCTATTCTAAAGGCCTATAGGAAACAAATATCTAGGGACAATTTAGAACAGCCAATTAACCTAACATGCATGTTTTTTTGGCATGTGGGAGGAAACCGGAGAAATCCCGGAGTAAACCCACGCAACACGGGGAGAACATGCAAACTCCACACAGATCACTGTTGGTCGGGGGCTGGGATCGAACCCACGATCCCACGATCCCCACAATCCCCCGGCCAAGGGTAAACTGTGCTGCCGCAGTGCTAACCACTGCGCCACCGTGCAGCCGAAATTTGATTTTTGAATTGAAGAGTGTGATTTGGAAATACCTTTCCAAATCACACTCTTAGTTTGGATGCGGTTATTCTTTTTCTTGATAGTTCTGTGAGGAACCTTTGAGTTATTTTTGATCAAGATCTGTTTTTCAATTCGCATATTAAATTCGTTTCTAAGACTGCCTTCTATCATTTGTGTAATATTGCCAAAATTAGGAGCATCTTGTCTCAGAGTGATGCTGAGAAACTGATCCACGTTTTGGTTAGCTCTAGATTAGATTATTGTAACTCCTTATTATCAGGTTGTCCTAAAACATCTTGAAAAAGTCTTCAGTTGATCCAAAATGCTGCAGCAAGAGTTTTAACAGGTACTAGAAAGAAAGATCATATCTCTTCGGTTCTGGCCTACCTTCATTGGCTTCCCATAGAGTTTAGAATTAAGTTTAAAATCCTTCTTCTCACTTACAAAGCTCTAAACAATCAGGCCCCTTTTTATTTCAAAAATCTGATACTACCCTATTTTTCTAACAGAGCACTACGCTCCCAAAATGCTGGATTACTTGTAATACCTAGAATCTCCAAAAGTACAATGGGAGGCAGAGCCTTCAGTTATCAAGCTCCTCTCCTGTGGAACCAGCTGCCAATCTGGATTCGGGAGTCAGACTCGATCTCTGTTTTTAAGAAAAGGGTTAAAACCTTCCTTTTTGATATAGCCTACAATTAGGGAGGGATCATGTGTCTCTGAACCCTCCCTTAGTTATGCTGCTAATAGGTTTAGACGGCCGGAGGACCTCCAATAATGCACTGGGCTTCACTCCTTTCTTCACTCTCAATGAAATATTTTTTTTTTGCTGGTCATTAACATCTGTTTGTTTTCTCCCACAGATTGAGTCCCCATCGTGCTGTTTGCTCTCTACATGTCTGTTCTTTTCATCTGTGCTATGAGATGACTGTTGTTGTGAAATCGCGCTATATAAATAAAGTTGAAATGAATTGAATTATATCACATTTTTTCTCGTCTCAAAGTCAACTCAAAGAACTTCACTAGTACTAACCCTGTATTCTTAAGGGCCTATCAGAGACAGATACCAAGGGACAATTTACAATCACCAGTTAATCCAATGCATGTTTTTGAATTGTGGGAGCAAACCAGAGCACCTGAAGTAAACCCACACAGCACAGGGAGAACATGCAAACTCCACACATGAAGGGTCCTACCCCTGTCAGCCTGTGGATTTGAACCTGGAACCCTCTAGTGTTAATGATGCTAACCACTATACCACCTTGCTGGTTAAGAGCAGAATTCATGGTTCCATTAATTACAGCAAGTCGTCCAGGTCCTGAAGCAGCAAAGCAGTCCCAGACGATCACACTACCACCACCACGTTTGGCTGTTGGTATGATGATCTTTTTTATTATGAAATGCTGTGTTAGTTTTACGCCAGATGTAATGGGAAGCAAGTCTTTCAAAAAGGTGTGCTTCCAACTCATTCATTCATTCATCTTCTTCCGCTTAATCCTTTTCGGGTCACGGGGGGCTGGAGCCTATCCCAGCATCTTTGGGCGAGAGGCAGGGCACACCCTGGACAGATTGCCAGTCCATCGCAGGGCCAACACAGAGAGACAGACAACCATTCACTCTCACAGTCATACCTAAGGACAATTTAGAATCCCCAGTTTTGATGCCAATTAACCTAACTTGCATGTTTTTGGCATGTGGGAGGAAACCGGCGAAATCCCGGGGTAAACCCACGCAGACACAGGGAGAACATGCAAACTCCACACAGATCACTGTTGGTCGGGGGCTGGGATCGAACCCAGGATCCTCCGGCCAAGGGTGAGTTGCTGTGCTGCCACAGTGCTAACCACCACGCCACCCACTGCTTCCAACTCGTCTTTCCAAAAAATGTGGTTAATCACAGTTAATTCATGATGCAACTTTTTCGCATAGGTCCAGGCAGTTTTGGATAGTTTTTGTCACGATGGCCCTCACGGACCACCACAAGACGCCTCAGTCACCAGTGAGTTTGCAGTGATGTTTATTTACAGTGCAGGTTAGGCAGACATAGGATTTACACACAAAGGAATGGGTTTGTCTGAGCCGGGGGGCACCCGATGCGCCAGATGAACAATAACGAAGGTGAAGTTACACAGAACGTACCTTACAAACAGGACCGTTAACAGGCGGGTTACAGGAGGTTCCCAAGTCGGTTAACAGTGATTCACGGAGGGAAACAGGGACTGCCGCATCGGGGAACATTGAGCACCTGCTTTTAACTCTGGTAACTAATGACCCCGATGCAGCACAGCTGTTGCATTGACAGGAGCGCAGCTGCTGACTCTGACAGCAGGGAGCTTCCTCGGGCGCCTTCACAATAAGAGCCCGAGGAGCTAGAAGGAATCCACTGCTGTCAGAGCCAGGGAAATATGCTATGAGACCCGAGTGTGGACGGAACCGACACTCGGGTTATGACAGTACCTCCCCCTCTAGGCCGAGCTCTGAGCGGCCCAAGTAACACCCAAGCCCCCCCCCCCAGGGTGGGCGGATAGGGCGCTGGCAGGAGGGAGAGAGACAAAAAAAAGGACAAGCAAATAACAGGGGACCAACAAGGCTATAGAGACAGAGAAAGAAGAAACCCATACTCCCTTAAATGTGGGTAACAGAACAGAACCACACGGGCAATACATATATGGGCAAACAATGAATTGACATGAGGTGGAGGGAAAAGAACCACCAAACACAGGAACAAGGAAGGAGTGAGCCACAAAAATCACAGATCAACCCCCCCCCCCCCCCCGCACACCCCAACAGTCTCACAGACATAATCAGAAACCCCGGGAAGGGTGCAGTTCTGACCCAGAGGGGCGGAGGCAGAAAGTTTGGGGGGCCGTCCGGCAACAAGAGGCCACAAAACAGGCAGGGGGAGAAAGGACAGTTCGGGCGGCCTACCCCGGTCCCATGCTTGAAAGCAGAAGACTTCAGGCGGCCGGACCAGGTCGCCACACAGAGGGTCCAATACGTCAGGAGGCTGACCCAGAGAGCCAAATTGGCAAGACAGTGCTTCAGGCGGCCGACCCGCATCACTAGCCCACCAGAACCGTTGGGTCGAAGTAGCTGGCGGTCCCGCTGAACAAGGGAGAGACGAGGGAGAACCGGGCGGAGCGGTCGGAACCCCAACGGCCCCAGGTGAAGATGGGTAGCGCTCCTTAGGGAGATGAGGAGGATGAAGGGAATGAGTCTGTCCAGCATCCGGCAGCAGGGGATCTGCAGCTCCCTCACCGAATCCAGAACCTGCTGGTGCTGCACCCACGTCGGGCCCCGACTGGGCCGGAAACAAACCCACGGTGGACCCCGATTGGGCCCTAAACGAACCCACGGTGGACCCCGATTGGGCCTCCGGTGCACCCACGTCAGACCCCGATTGGGTCGAAACCACCTCCGCGGTGGACCCCGATTGGGCCTCCGGTGCAGCTTCGCTGACGAACTCCACCCCTGAACCTGGGACCTCCAACTCGGTGACACCGACCCGTTCCACGCCGGCGACACTGAAACAAAGCTCAAGGACAGGAAAACCGGGATCAGCATCACCGGTAGCAACGGAACCCAGCGAGACGAGCTCGGGCGCAGCAGACGGCTGCTCCTCACTCGCCTCCCCGAGAGGCAGGCAAAAATGCTCAGCAGGGGACAGAGACAGAAGAGAGAGCACTTGCCTGCACTCGGGTTCCGTTGCCACCCAGGACTTCGACGATCCAGATTCTGGGCGACGCTCATCAGCAGACTCAGATTCAGCTGCGTCGGGCTCCGCAGCTGACCAGATGTTATTGGCAGCCTGAGGTTCCTCCCACGCTGCTGTCCACGCCGATGACCCGTATGGCGTGGAGGCAGGAGACCCTCGACCCGCTGGTTCGGACCGCTCCAGCGAGGAGACCCGGGGACGCTTCTCCGTCGGCTCATGCTCTGGGCCGCAGTCCGCTCTTCTCCGCCCGAGACGTAGATGCAGGGCCGGTGCCAGGCTTTCTAGCGCTGCAGGGGCCCTCTTCGTCCGACGACGCTGGCCTGGCGTCGTGGACCGCTCGGAGAGGGAGAACACAGAGACAGCAGGTTCAATGATTTCATCCACAGCAGGTGGAGGAAGCTCGGGGGGCTGCATACCCTGAACTCCACCCCCAGGAGTCAGACAAGGCAGAATATTGAGATGAGAGAAATTATCGTCCACTTGCCTTTCTCCTGGGGTAGAGATGGTTCCTGCTGTGGGGGACGTCGTTCCTCCCTTTCCCCGCTGGATGGCGACAGAGGGCCCTCTGGGAAGACGAGGTGAGGCCACTCGAGATGGTTCTGGGATGGAGCTCGCCGAAACGGAGCCCCCGAGACTCACAGCAGCCGGGATGGGTGACGAGGAGGAGGGGGCGACAGCCGAAGTTAGCCGGGCATGGAGCACTGACGGGACAGCAGACGAAGGCCCGGGGGGAGATGAGGCTGTGGGGATTCCCCTCTGACAAAGCGCAGAAGTGGCAGCTGTGTGGGGGGTTGAGCCTTTGCGGCGACCCGGAACTGGATCCAGACGGGGTTCTAGCCGAGGTTGGGAGCCGGTGTGACGACGATTCCTTGTAGGGGGTGAGGCGAAGGTGAGATTCGGAAATCGCCGTTCCTGAGCAGAAACAGAGGCGAGCAGATCGGCAAACTCAGGAAACTCACACAACTCTGGACTCCTCTCCACCAGTCTAACCGCCGCCTCCACATGCTTCATAATTGCTGCTGGATGCACAGCGGAGCGAGCAGCAGTCACCCGGTCCCAGATCTTGACTGCTGTCAGCTGCAGCTTCTCTGGGGGAATCCCGAGTGACGACATGCCTGGTGGGGAAAGACCTCCGGGTGGTGCGAACTCCCGGGCCGGAACAGAGGCAGGAGTGGGATCCCAAAGCGAGGGGCGACGTCTCCTCCTCTTCGGCTTCCTGCCGGGATTTCCCTCCAGCCCACGGAGTATCTCGTGCTGTGCAGCGATGTCATCTTTCCTCACGCTTACCTCGGGATGATTTGCGAAGCGGGGAAGATAATTCAGAATTTCCTCGGCTAGATCCAGGTACCAGGGCACTTCGCTGTTGAAGTCGAGGAGGGAGGTGGTGACAAGGACTTCGTCCACGCGCTCGAGGGCGTCTGCGAGGACATCGTCCTGCCTCCGAGAGCGAGACCTCCACGATGGCATGCTTCAACACGGCACCCAAACAGGTAGGAACAAACAGTCCAAAACTGCAAACTGCATGGTGAATGGCGTCTCAATGCAACGCCTCCTCTCCGGGCGTTTGGCGGCAGTCTACTGTCACGATGGCCTTCACGGACCACCACAAGACGCCTCAGTCACCAGTGAGTTTGCAGTGATGTTTATTTACAGTGCAGGTTAGGCAGACATAGGATTTACACACAAAGGAATGGGTTTGTCTGAGCCGGGGGGCACCCGATGCGCCAGACGAATAATAACGAAGGTGAAGTTACACAGAACGTACCTTACAAACAGGACCGTTAACAGGCGGGTTACAGGAGGTTCCCAAGTCGGTTAACAGTGATTCACGGAGGGAAACAGGGACTGCCGCATCAGGGAACATTGAGCACCTGCTTTTAACTCTGGTAACTAATGACCCCGATGCAGCACAGCTGTTGCGTTGACAGGAGCGCAGCTGCTGACTCTGACAGCAGGGAGCTTCCTCGGGCGCCTTCACAATAAGAGCCCAAGGAGCTAGAAGGAATCCACTGCTGTCAGAGCCAGGGAAATATGCTATAAGACCCGAGTGTGGACGGAACCGACACTCGGGTTATGACAGTTTTTTCCCCCTTAAGAAATGAAATCATCATTTAAAAACTGCATTTTGTATTTACTCGGGTTATCTTTCTCTAATATTAACATTTGTTCTGATGATCTGAAACATTTAAGTGTGACAGATATGCAAAAATATAAGAATGAATGAATGAATGAATGAATGAATTGAATGAATGAATGAATGAATTTATGAATTCATTCATAAATTCTTATAGATTTCTTATATTTATTAAAAATATAAGAAATCAAGAATTGGGCAAATACTTGTACACAGCACTGTATGACTGCTTGTCAGCCCTTATAAGGTGTTTTCAATCCTACTCTCTAGTTCATCTGGTCAGCCCTGGTGCAGTCCTACTAGTAAGAAAACATACCTCACCAAAAGCTGGAAATCATATAATTTTAGAGCATTACATTATGTGTAGATTTGATTATCTTTAGTTTGTATACTAAAACATGCTGCAGGATAAACCGTGGACAAATTTGGTGGAGTTGTGAGGAGGTTCAGGCTGTTACACACATGCTCAGCTCTCCATATGGACAAAAAATACAAAAATGTACTTTAGCAAACAGCTCATTAAGAGGTCTGCTGCTGAATACCAATTCAAGGCTTTAAAAAAACTTCATCTGGAGTACATGAAAAAACAAGATTAAAGTGACTGAATAAAAAGGAGTGCTGGTGCTGTGTGGAAATCTGTGACCTTACCTGCATAACAGTTGACTCAAATTTCCAAAAAGGGTTGCATGCAAAAATACATATTTTAGTGATTTTTTTCCTTTTGCTTTCTCTCCATCTTAAAGTACGCATCTCTGAAACCTGCATGGTAATTACTCAACTCTATGGTAGTGAGTTGTTGTGCCCACATCATCGGCATGAACACAGACTTAATCCTTTCCATATGTGTTGTCTCCACTCAATTCTAGGTATTAGCTAGTGAGACCATATTGCTAACACTACTGTGTTGACACTGACTGGGTCATGTGACCTATACACCATTTTATGGGCTCGCCATCTTTGCTGGGCTGAACGTGTTCTTTTGTTATCATTCTTCAGAACTAGCAACAGCTAGCATCACACCACCCATCCTGGAAGACTGCAAAACAGGCCATAGTAGTAGTGTTTTTTTTATTAGTGTGTTTAATTACGTAAGTGTGTAGAGTGCTCAGACTGTTGCATTTCCACAGTTGTATATGTATTTATTCATTGTTCAATTTATGAAAAAAGTAACCATTCAATAATTTACTGTGTTTTTTTTCCATATCCTACAGAGACTGTGTTTACATCTTTTCATTTAAAAAATATATTGGGTGGCCAAATTTTTGCGTACCACTGTAACTGTTTTCTGGATCTGTGTCCTTCTTGCATGTCTAAGGACCCATCTGTCCTTATTTGTCGATGCAGCCTTCGATTCTGACTCACAGATTTCCGCGTAGCACTCGTGAAAAATACAACATGATATTTCTCTAGCTAATCTCATTGCTCTGAGTGAAAGCACGCCTGACCACAAAGTGGAGAGGATGTTCTGTGAGTTGAAGTGACTCTTTTTGATACACTTCAGTTTTTCTCGTAAGAAACTGCACCAAGAGGAGAGGGGACACTGCAAGTTTACAAAGCAAACAAATTAGGCTGTGTGTCCACCAAATGTGTTTTTTCCACTGTGGGTGACTATTTTCTATTCATTCTCTATGTAGTCCAGCGAACACTCTCGGTGGTGGCTGCTTTTTGTCACAGTACTCAGGGCTGAAAAAAGTTCAACTTTTTGGACTACAACTGAGCTCATCTTTCTAAGCAGCCAATCAGAATTAAGGAAGGGTGGGCCATAGGACGCTGATACAGTCTGTAGCCAGATTCCCGTTTTCATTTCCGTGTCATCATATTGTCCATCCAGAGCTGCTACCAATGCCAGAATATGTTTCCTGTCCATTGTTATTTAGAGACTGCTATTAAAAAAGAAAATAAGTAGAAAGTCTGACCATAGGAAAGGTCATAGGAAGTGCTGAGCTGTGAGTGACAAGCTGTTGCTAGGATACAGGGCACAGACTTTTTTTTTTTTTTCCAGAGTGCAGTGCACAAGCGCTGAAAAAAAAGGCGTTAAGAGCGGTCAGGCAACAAAAAAAACGTGTTTGGTGGACACGCCGCTTTTAAGGTGTTAAAGCACCCTGACACACTACCAAAGGCTAAAAATCTTTCTATGGTGCCATTAATGGCCATTTTTACATACAGCATCCATATTAAAATCAACCAGTCAAAAAACTTAAAGAAAGATGTAAGAACAAACTAAACAATAATGTGTATATATGAAGCTTAAACAAAGCTCTATCAACATTTCAAATCTATTTAAACTCTAAATCGGGATGATAACATGTTGTGACAAATAATTCTAAAAGAAAAAAGTTAAAAATTTCCATTTAAAATGTTCCTTCTTTTAAACTACACCTCTCCACGTGTGTTTCATAACTAAAGTTTAGTTTCACAGCAGATCTGATTCCACAAAGTGAAAGATGAAGCTATGAAAGGTAAATGGGTCAAAACCTTTGAACCGTGCATACTTTGAAGATTCAGCAGTGTCAACGGCCGTTGGGCTTTTCTAGCAGACCTCAGGATGCTGTGGAGTCCTGCTGCGGTAACAGACGGGTTTCCGGACAGGTTCAGACTCACAAGAGTCGGACAGTCTGGGAGGCACCTGGAAGAAAATGGCATGAGGGAAAAAAAAGCAGCAGAGGTAAGTAAAGGAATCACAGCTTTCTAAATAAAAGCCCTTTTATAATGAAAACAGGTGTAATGGAAAAGTTGTCACCACAGTTCCTATAAAGTACTACAAACAAATTTAAAAAGCTTAAATATCATCACAGAGATAACTCTGATCAAAGTTGTGTTTGACAGTGTAGTATAATCTGACAGCATTTTCTACAGTTACAGCAAATTTAAGCATCTTCTTAAAAAAAACAGTTTTGTCAATTTGGTAACTTGTCTAACTAGAAAAGCACACGGAGAGCGCAGACCTCCGCCAAGCGCCACAGTTTCCCCCATACAGTCTTCAGATTCCTTGACCATGAAAACATATGACAAGCAGTGGTTCAGTAGTTATTGACGAAAATGGCATTTTCCGTAATGGCGGCCACAGTTCCCCCCATACAGTGTTTGTGTGTACGTTTTCAGATTCCTTGGCCATGAAAACATATGACTAGCAATTGGATTGACAATGATAGGATTAGTGGTTCAGTAGTTATTCACGAAAATGGCATTTTCCGTAATGGCGGTTTAGCGGCACAGTTCCCCCCATACAGTGTTTGTGTGCACGTTTTCAGATTCCTTGACCGTGAAAACATATGAATAGCAATTGGATTCACAACAATTGGATTGACAATGATAGGATTAGTGGTTTAGTAGTTATTCACGAAAATGGCATTTTGCGTAATGGCGGTTTTCTTGTGGACGGTGATCCGGATCACCACCAAAATCTAATCATCTGTAGGATACCCCATTTCTGACAATCTGTGAAAATTTCATGAAAATCTGTCCATAACTTTTTGAGTTATCTTGCTAACAAACAGACAAACCAACGCCGATGATCACATAACCTCCCCCTTTTTGGCGGAGGTAACAAACGCAAATCAAAATGCATTTTATAGACAAATGGATAAAAATGCACGTTTTGCTGATTTAATCTTTTGCCTCAAAGCAGTTATGTCTCTACCACATGATTTAGAATTGCCCCCCAAAATTTTTTATCATTTCAGTGTCATGTCTCATATCATCTCTGCCATCAAGACTACCCACCCATCCCAAAGCCTAAAGCATGTCTTAACCCTTTGAGTGTGAGATTTTGCGTGCCCCTATTGGCAGAGCGCGGCACTGCGCCTGTCAACTAATTCTGACATTCCTGTACTCGCCAGTTCAGAAGGTGGCAAACACACGGAGGAATCATGGCTGACATTGAATACACCAAAGTAGAAGAACTCCTTATTTCCTTTTCCTGTTTTACCTTCTTTTAGCTCAGAAAGCTAATATGGCCGCCATCCATCGTCGTGCACTGTCACTTAGACAGCTTCCTACATGGAAAATAGCCACGGGATACAAGCGAAATTTATGTGGAATAATCATAAGACTTTGTAGCTGTGGTAGAGAGCATAAATGACCGACAGAACACAAGATAACGACCACAATGGATGAAAATGGACCAACCACAGCAGCGAGCGAGTCCCCTTCACCGCCAGTAAGTGACGAATTTCTTTGTTTTGTTTTGTTTTTTACATTGTACTGATTTCTTGTTCATATACTTTGAAGATAAGATAACGTACCCCTGTACAAAAAACGGTGTCAAAAGACTGAAATTTGTGTAAATATGTCCAAAGTCCGCTTTTGACTGAGTTATGTAATTCAGTATAGCTGCCACGGCATTTTGCAAATTAGATGTGTAAAATCACTCCTATCTGAAACTTTGGATCATATTTTACATCTTTCTAATTGACAGTAAGCCATTATCTCTTACCACTTTAAAGTTATAGCCTTGGAAAGTTCTGACATCTGATCTGACTAGTTTCTTGGAAAAAATCTTTACCACTGTTGACCACTTGGGGTTATGTCGCAATTCGTCGACAGTCACACTCAAAGCCTTAACACTAAATGATAACGATTAATAATGGTACAGTATCTCACAAAAGTGAGTACACCCCTCACATTTTTGTAAATATTTTATATCTTCTTATAGGACAACACTGAAGATATGATACTTTGATACAATGTAGTCTGTGTACAGCTTGTGTAACAGTGTAAATTTACTGTCCCCTCAAAATAACTCAGCACACAGCCATTAACGTCTCAACCGCTGGCAACAAAAGTGAGTACACCCCTAGTGAAAATGTCCAAATTGTGCCCAAAGTATCAATATTTTGTGGGGCCACCATTATTTTCCAGCACTGCCTTAACTCTCTTGGGCATGAAGTTCACTAGAGCTTCACAGGTTGCCACTGGAATCCTTTTCCACTCCTCCATGATGACATAATGGTGTTAGAGAACTTGCAGTCCTCCACCTTCTGTTTGAGGATGCCCCACAGATGCTAAATAGGGTTTAGGTCTGGAGACATGCTTAGCCAGTCCATCACCTTTACCCTCAGTTCCTTTAGCAAGGCAGTGGTCGTCTTGGAGGTGTGTTTGGGGTGGTTATCATGTTAGAATACTGCCCTGTGGCCCTATTTCCGATTATGCTCTGCTTCAGTATGTCACAGTACATGTTGGCATTCATGGTTCCCTCAATGAACTGTAGCTCCCCAGTGCCGGCAGCACTCATGCAGCCCCAAACCATGACACTCCCACCATCTTGCTTGACTGTAGGCGACACACTTGTCTTTGTACTCCTCATCTGATTGCTGCCACACACGCCTGACACCATCTGAACCAAATAAGTTTATCTTAGTCTCATCAGACTGCAGGACATGGTTCCAGTAATCCATGTCCTTAGTCTGCTTGTCTTCAGAAAACTGTTTGTGGGCTTTCTTATGCATCATCTTTAAAAGGGGCTTCCTTCTGGGATGACAGCCATGCAGACCAATTTGATGCAGTGTGTGGCGTATGGTCTGAGCACTGAGAGGCTGACCCCCCCACCTCTTCAACCTCTGCGGCAATGCTGGCAGCACACATTTGTCTATTTTCAAAAGACATCCTCTGGATATGATGCTGAGCATATGCACTCAACTTCTTTGGTCAACCATGGCAAGGTCTGTTTTGAGTGGAACCTGTCCTGTTAAACTGCTGTAGGGTCTTGGCCACCGTGCTGCAGCTCAGTTTCAGGGTGTTGGCAATCTTCTTATAGCCTAGGCCATCTTTATGTAAAGCAACAATTCTTTTTTCAGATCCTCAGAGAGTTCTTTGCCATGGGGTGCCATGTTGAACTTCCAGTGACCAGTATGAGAGAGTATGAGAGTGATAACACTAAATTTAACACACCTGCTCCCCATTCACACCTGAGACCTTGTAACACGAACAAGTCACATGACACTGGGGAGGGAAAATGGCTAATTGGGCACAATTTGGACATTTTCACTTTAGGGCGTACTCACTTTTGTTGCCAGCGGTTTAGACATTAATGGCTGTGTGTTGAGTTATTTTGAGGGGACAGCAAATTTACTCTGTTATACAAGCTGTACACTGACTACTTTACATTGTATCAAAGTGTCATATCTTCAGTGTTGTCCCATGAAAAGATATAATAAAATATTTACAAAAATGTGAGGGGTGTACTCACTTTTGTGAGATACTGTATATGGAAGATGAGTAAGTTCCAGGTTAGAGAGAGGTATATACAGAGAGAGAAGGGTAGAGGTGGAGAGAATGACAGAGAGAGCAAGAGAGAGACCTGGCCAATGTGGCTACACCACTGTCCGTCAACCCGTTAGCCGCCAGACTCAGATGGGTCAGAGAACAGTCGTCCTGCAAAAAAACAAAACAAACAAACAAACAACACAAAAGTTATAATAAGCAACTAGAATCCATTTGTTGTAAAGGTAGTATCTCCTGAAGTATCTCACGGAGCGGTGAATGCTGACAATTTTTGGGCTTTGTCAGGGTTCGTACAAGGTTGCAAAACAGTTTGCAAACATGCTCAAAATTCCTTTCCCATTTAATTTTTCCACAAGCAGTTGCAAACGTCTGCAAAATAGCTGTCAGCATTTGCAAACGCTTGTAACACATGCTAAAATTCTTTTTGGTTCACCAAGTATTGAGCACTATAGTGCTATCGACTGTTTTGGAACCTTTACAAACCCTTGAAATCTGAATGCTGGGGAGGTTTTACTCACCGTTTTTAAAGGGTTGGGTTCAAGATTTGTCCAACCTTTGCCTGGCATTTGACCTGGAGTTGGCAAAAGGTCCCAAACATTCCCAAACAGTGGCAAAAGAGTGGCAAATTGTCGCAAGCATTGTCGCTAACATTTACTAACAGTCACCAATGTTCGGCATCTGTCTTTCGCAAACATTTACGCAACTTTTGCTAACTGTCAGCAAACGTAGCTAAATGTTGCTAATGATGGGTGAACCTTGATTTTTTGTCATAAAAGTTGGCAAATCGAAAAACTGCAACATTCTTCAGCGTGAGATACTAAGAGATAATGCTACTTGTGCTGTCCTCACAGCATGTTTCTCTGTGCTGCTAGACAGCCAGCAAACCATTGAAGAAAACTTCGCACACAAGGCTTGCTTTTCTTGTCTTTATAAAGTTTTCTTGCATGCGTGTGTAGCATGGCGCGGTAACTGAAACATACAGAACAATGCAATTACTATCTACATATTAACATGCGGTATGCTAACACAAAGAGCTAATACACGTAAATAACTAACAGAAATATCATCGCTTTAACAAAACTCATTCACGTAATAGAACATCAGCGATGTCTATCAAGTGCTTGTACATAAAAATACTCACAAAGACAAAAATTTCCCAAGACCCAAACGAAGAAGAACAACACAGCGTACTCAATGAACTTTTTAACTTCGTTTCTGTGTGGCTAGCTGACTGTAGCCGAGGGAAAAAACACATCAAAGATCATCTATATACGGAAGACCACACACTCTGCAGTAACAAAAAACAATCCTTTAAGGAAAAGATGTCTCACTTCGATAACTTTTTAAACACAGGTTTTTGACAATTTTATCACCCATTTTAACTTATTTATTCCTTTTAACCAATTTATTAACTTTATAAATTTATCAATGTCTTTTACCCAAAGACATGACACTCCCCGCTTGATATAATCACATTATATCATCACAAATACCAAACACAATAAAACATTTCCAGTGCTACATGACATCAAAAATACAGTATCACTCAGTCTTTGAAAGTAAGACTATGACCTCTGAGATGGGTCTCAGGAATACTTTTGCAGTCCCTTCTTTTACGATCCGCACTTCCACTTTGCGGACCATTTTGTCACTGCTGGGCAAAGTTTTTACAACAAGTCCCATAGGCCATTCATTTCTGTTTACTTGAATGTCCTTCAACAGAACAATGTCTCCTTCTTTGACATTTGGTTTGCTGTCATTCTATTTTGTGCATTTCTGCAAGGTAGACAAATATTCTCCTTTCCACCTCTTCAAAAACATATCTGCAAGATGCTGTACTTGTTTCCACTGTTTTCCAAACAACTGTCCTGAGGAGAAGTTTCCGGAAGGGGCAGAAACCGTGCTTGACTTCTGCGTGAGTAACATTGCTGGAGTGAGTATTGCTGGACAGTCTGGGTCAGCAGATATTGGAACAAGAGGCCTTGCATTTATAATAGCCGTTACCTCGGCCATGAATGTGCTTAAAACCTCGTGAGTGAGACATGTCTGAGTGTTTTTTAACAACATTGCATCTAGGATACGCCTTGCCACCCCTATGAGACTTTCCCAGGACCCTCCCATATGTGATGCGTGCGGAGGGTTAGATGTCCATGAGCACCTCTTGTCCCGGAGGTACTTTCCCACTGCTGTGTCGTCAGTGCCTAAACCCAGTTCCTTACAAGCTCCTACAAAATTAGTGCCTCTGTCTGAGCGCAAGAGCTTAGCTGGGCCACGAACAGAGAAAAACCTTCTTAATGCATTTATAAAACTATCTGTGGACATGGTTTCAATCATTTCGATGTGTACAGCCCTAGTTGACATGCATGTAAAGAGGACAGCCCATCTTTTGCTCTGAGCACTACCCCCTCTAGTACGACGCGTAACAACAGTCCATGGCCCAAACACATCCAAGCCCACAGTAGTAAAAGGAGGTTCAGAATTTACACGGTCTGCAGGCAAGTCTGCCATTTTCTGGGCTTGCAGTTTGCCTCGGAGTTTACGGCAAGTAACACAATTATATATGATAGAAGACACAAGTCGTTTACCTCCAACTATCCAGAAACCAGCACCACGGACAGCTCCTTCCGTAATGTGTCGTCCCTGATGAGCTGAGCATTCATGGAAGTGTCTTACAAGAAGTGTGGCAACATGGCTGGCAGAAGGGATGATCAGAGGGTGCTTTTCATTGTCTGTGAGATCGGCAGAGGAGAGACATCCACCGACTCATAGTAGTCCATTTTTGTCTACAATTGAATTGAGCTTCTTGAGTGTGTCATTCTTGGAGTTTACCTGTTTTCCTTCTTTTATCTTTTTGAATGTCTCTTTGTATGCTTCCTGCTGGACTGAGTAAATGATAACGTTCTTGGCTTGAGTGAGTTCTTTCATGTTTGTACATTCTTTGAGACTTTTCCATCCTTTCTGTCTACTGGACTTTTGTTTGAAAGATGCAGTAACATGAATAAGTTTGGCTACTGCCCTGCATAGCGTCATCCAGCTTGAAAATCTTTTACCGCTCAGAGCTCAACTGTGACACTGATACTGCTGTTAACAGTGTTTTTACTTCTGGACGTATTTCTTTGTCCTCTTCAGGTTCCACTAGTGCATACAGATTGTCTTTGTGTGACTTATCAGGGTAGTCTGTATACAAAAAGTTTGGGCCTGTGAACCATTTACTGTTTTTGAGTTCGGTGGCTGCAACAGGTCTAGTTGCCTGGTCAGCTGGATTTAGTTCAGTTGCAACATAATGCCATTGGTCAGGTTGTGTGGATAGCCTAATGCGTGTGACACGGTTGGCTACATACATGTAGAATCTTTTGGAGGTATTGTGTATGTACCCCAACACAATACGACTGTCAGTGAAAAACTTCACATTGTCTATTTTTATGTCTAACTCGCCTGTGATTAGCTCATACATCTCAACCGCAAGTACAGCAGCACAAAGTTTGAGCCGTGGTACAGTGTGTGCGGGACGAGGAGCAAGTTTAGACTTTCCCATCACAAAACCCACATGGTACTGACCGTCACTGTCTAAAGAGCGCAAGTAAGCTACAGCTCCTATTGCTACAGTAGACGCATCAGAGAAGATATACAGTTCATTACTTTTCATAGTACTTAATGAACCTGGACTGTAGCACCTTTTGATTTGCAGATCTTCAAGGGCTTTTAAAGAGTCTTTCCATGTGACCCACATCTCCTCCTTTTCTGGAGGAAGTGGAGCATCCCAGTCTCTCTCTTCAGATGACAGTTCTCTGAGTAGCGCTTTGCCCTGCATGATTATGGGAGCAACAAAGCCCAAAGGGTCATACAGGCTATTGACTGTTGACAGCACTCCCCTGCGTGTGAATGGTTTGGTCTCATTGGTTACGAGGTAAGTGAAGCTGTCTGTCTGTAGATTCCAACAAAGTCCCAGACTCCTCTGAACTGGGAGAGGATCTACTCCAAGGTCCAAATCTTTTAAATCCTTTGCACGGTCCTCCACAGGAAACGCTTCCATAACTAGGCTATAGTTGGATGCAACCTTGTGAAGTCTCACATTAGATTCAGCTAACATGTTTTTGGTTCTTGTTAACAGATCAACAGCATTCTCTGGTGTGGCAACTGACGTGAGTCCATCATCGACATAGAACTGTTTCTCAACAAACTGTCTTGCGTCAGTGCCATGTTCTTTCTCACCCTCTCGTGCTGCCCGTCTCATACAGTAAATGGCTACAGCGGGTGACGGGTTGTTACCAAAAACATGAACTTTCATTCTATATTCAACTACACCCTTAGTGATGTCATTATCCTCAAACCACAGATAGCGAAGATAGTCTCTGTGTTCTTCGCACACCTCAAAGCAATAAAACATTTGCTGTACGTCTGCTGTCAGGGCTACGGGCTCTTTTCTAAACCTCAATAGCACCCCTATCAAAGAGTTGTTGAGATCAGGTCCACTAAGGAGCACTTGATTTAGCGATATGCCGTCATACTCTGCACTAGAATCAAAAACAACTCGTATTTGATCTGGTTTCTGCGGGTGGTATACACCAAATGTAGGCAGGTACCAGTGTTCTTTACCTTTTGGCAGGGGTGGTGCAATTTCAGCTTGATCATTATTTAACATTTTCTGCATGAATTGGATGTAGTGACTCTTCATTTCTGGTTTCCTTTCCAGAGTCTTTTTGAGTGAGTACAGGCATTTCAGGGCTTGCTCTCTATTGCTTGGGAGTCTCCTTCTTGGGAAGCGGAAGGGCAGAGGAGCAACCCAACTGTTCTCTTTGTTCTGGCTAACTGTATTGTCCATAAGAGTTAGGAAAGTTTTGTCATCTATGGACAGTGCAACTTTATCATCTGATTCAGATCTGTCAAACACAGACTGACCTAGCTTGTCTGTGTTGTGAGCAAAGTCAATTGTGTCTTTACACCTTATGACTGACTGAGTGTTTTGCTCTGACAGAATGCCATAGTTCTCTTTAACTATAATGACGTTTGGGCATGGCTCAAAATAAGATGTGCGACCACTGTCTAATGTGTGTGTCTTGTAAATATTCACCTCTGATGCGCTATGAGTCTTTCCTACACACACCTCTCCTACAATAACCCAACCCAAGTCCAGTCTTTGTGCATAAGGAGCGTTATTTGGCCCATTAATCTGCTCGCGTACCTTATGTACCCTGAGGATGTCCCTTCCCAGGAGTAAGAGGATTGGAGCGTGGTGGTCGACAGGTTGGATTTTGTTTGCGATAGGGAGCAGATGGGGATGGTGCTGAGCAATCTCAGGTGAGGGTATTTCAGTTCTGTCGTCCGGCACTGAATCACATTCGATCAAGGGAGGCAGCCGGATATCTGTTTTTCCATCCATGGATTGTATGAAGAAGTTCACAGCTCTCCTGCCTGCAGTTTCAGCTTTGTCAGAGCAGGTTTTTAATGTGTACTGTGCAGGTGTAGCTTTAATGTCAAACAGGCTGAAGAACTCTGTCTTAGCCAGGGACTTATTGCTTTGTTCGTCAATTACTGCATACATGTTCATTGCTCTGTCTTTCTGACCTTCTGGATAGGCTTTCACTAAGCAGATCTTAGAGCAAGAGCGTGGGCTATTACTTTGACCACACACCTCTGTGCACTTGGAGATGACTGAAGGAGAGCTCTCCGTTTGCTCTTCACCTTTGTTTTGTTCATCACTTCCTGATGTGGCACTTTTCAAGACAGGAGCAGGACCTGGATGAAGTGCTGATATGTGCTTGGGACTGTTGCACTCACTACACATGACTGCCACTTTACAATCTTTTGCGATGTGCTGAACTGAACCACAACACCTATAACAAATGCGATGCTCTTTGAGAAAAGCTTGACGTTCTTCTATAGGTTTATCTCTGAACAGCTTACATTTTTTGAGCGGATGTGGCTTCTTGTGAATCGGGCACTGCCGATCTGGTTCTTCTACTTTCTTAGTCTCAGAACCACTTTTCTCTGCGACATCTGTTTTGTGTACTGACACAGTGGCTTTGCGATTGTATGGAGTGGGCTTTTCTGAGCGCGTGGAAGCTTGACTGTTACAGCTAGATGTAGCAAAGCTTGGATCATTTCTCATTTTAGCTTGTTGCTGAACAAACTGCACAAAAACAAAGAAAGGGGGAAATGACACACTATGAGTCTCTTTGTATTTCGTCCCCACAGTTGTCCGCCTTTCCTGTAGGTTGAAGGGAAGTTTTTCAACTATTTGTCTTACCCCTCTAGCTGTGTCTAGGTATGCTAGCCCTGGTAGTGCACCATCTACTTTGGCACACTGTAATTCTAAAAGGAGGTCACCGAGTTCTCTTAACCTGGCATTGTCTTTGTTTGTTAGCCTTGGAAAGTCCTCTACCTTTTTTAAGAGTGCGTCTTCGATGGCCTCTGAGGAGCCATAACACTCCTCAAGGCGCTGCCAGACCATTATCAAACCTGCAGAGGCATTAAGGACATGTACTGCACGGATCCTTTTGGCCTGCTCTGAGGATTTTGGCCCTAACCACTTTGTGAGCAAGTCTAGTTCCTCTCTTGCTGACAGATTTAAGTCTTTAGTTGCACTAACAAATGAGGCTTTCCATGCCCAATAGTTTTCAGGCTTGTCATCGAAATGCAGTAAACCAGTACTGACTAGTTCTTTGCGGATGAGATATTTTGCAAAATCTTGTCCTCCATTAAACTCAGCCGAGTTATTGTTAAGAGGTTGAAAGGTGTGAGCTAGAGGGTTTAACAGGTGGGTGTTTGTCAGACCCTTGGTTACCTTTTGTTCTTGTTTTATGCCTGTATTCATTGGAGGAGGTACATACTGGGTTGTAGTTGTTAGCTGATCAACTGACTGATTGGTGGCTTGCACTTCTACTGCATTGTCTCTCATTTCAAGGGGCTGCTGTGGCCTCTTGGAAGCTTCTGAAGAGAGTAACTCACATTGTTGTGCAACATATTCGCTGGTACACCGTACTGTATCAAGAGGCTCAGTTTCAGTAGGGGGCCCTATGCTTCTGTCCCCGCTCTGATTCTCTGCTTCTTCGTAGGCTGCAACTTCTGCTTCAGCTGCTGCTATAGTTTTATGACATTTTAGAATGTGGAGGCTAGCATCTAAGTCAGCCTTTTGCTTTTCTAAATCTGCTTTTTGTTTCATCATATTAGCCTCTTTTTCAGCAAAGGCTAGTTGAGCTTTAGCCACTTGCGCCCTGGCGTAGGCCTTTATGGCTGAAGACCCTGTAGATGATGTGTGAGACTGCCTGCTGGTAACCCTGGACCTGGTGTCGAATGGTGGTAATGGTGGCTGCATGTCCGACGTTTGGTCTGCGGCGTCTGGCTTCTCCACGTCCACGTCTGGTCGTTGCTCTGCTTCGTTTCGCAGCTCATAGTTTTTCAAATAGTTTTTTCCTGAACGTAAGCTCATGTCTGCTTAATGTTGCTCTGTGTTGCTTGAATCCACCGAGAAAACGTCTTGCTTCGGACGTCTTTAATGTCTTTTTACTGTGCTGTCCTCACAGCACGTTTCTCCGTGCTGCTAGACAGCCAGCAAACCATTGAAGAAAACTTCGCACACAAGGCTTGCTTTTCTTGTCTTTATAAAGTTTTCTTGCATGCGTGTGTAGCATGGCGCGGTAACTGAAACATACAGAACAATGCAATTACTATCTACATATTAACATGCGGTATGCTAACACAAAGAGCTAACACACGTAAATAACTAACAGAAATATCATCGCTTTAACAAAACTCATTCACGTAATACTTAAGAACATCAGCGATGTCTATCAAGTGCTTGTACATAAAAATACAAAGACAAAAATTTCCCAAGACTCAAACGAAGAAGAACAACACAGCGTACTCAATGAACTTTTTAACTTCGTTTCTGTGTGGCTAGCTGACTGTAGCCGAGGGAAAAAACACATCAAAGATCATCTATATACGGAAGACCACACACTCTGCAGTAACAAAAAACAATCCTTTAAGGAAAAGATGTCTCACTTCGATAACTTTTTAAACACAGGTTTTTGACAATTTTATCACCCAGTTTAACTTATTTATTCCTTTTAACCAATTTATTAACTTTATAAATTTATCAATGTCTTTTACCCAAAGACATGACACTACTTGTTAATATAAAAGCTTTTAATAAGGTCAGTGTCATACAAGGTCATACAAGTAATCCCTTTAAGGCAAGAGCTAAGATTTTAGAAGGCTGTAAACACTCAGCATCACCATTATGTTCAATTCAATTCAATTCAACTTTATTTATATAGCGCCATTTCACAACAACAGTCATCTCATAGCACTATCAACTGTAGGGAGGACCCCCACAGTTGCAGAAAGACCCCAGCAATCAGGCGATCCCCTGTGAGCAAGCACTTGGCGACGGTGGAGAGGAAAAACTCCCTTTTAACAGGAAGAAACCTCCAGCAGAACCAGGCTCAGGGAGGGGCAGTCATCTGCTGCGACTGGCTGGGGGGTGAGGGGATAGAGAAGAAGAAAAGAACAGACATGTTCTCGTCTTCTTCACAGACTGAGGGCAGCCCCACCCAGCCTGCTGCTCAACCTGTTTTTTATGAGCTGCTCTACTCTAGCAGAGGTTGGGAGTAAAAATATTTAGCCGACAGTGAACCTGAAGTGCTCACCTGCGATAGGACTTTGGTGAGGTGCTCCAGCACTGGGTAATCAGCCGGACCCCTGTGAATGGCAGACAGGTCCAGGTGTGTGAGGCAGTGCAGCGGCAGCGTTTTCAACACCAGCTCAAAGCCAGTGGAGCCCAGTGCATTGTGGGACAGGCACACTGATTTCAGGTGTCCAGTGCCTGAAAGATCAAAAGATACAAAATTAATCATTTTTAACCCTCCGAATTCTGGGCCAATTTGACCAATTTTTGAGACCTAAAATGCTGTATGAACATAAAACAACAGAGTGATAAGGATAACCTTGGTGGCTTTTGAAGCTTTTTACAAGAAAAAGTTGAGATATTACTCATGTAAATTTAAGGATTTTTCATAAAGCTGGGTATGCTGTTATATGTCTCTGCACTTTACTGCAACCATTTGCACAAATGCCATATCTGCTGCTGTCTGTCTGCTATTGCAATATTGATCATGTGCAGTCCTATCTGTCACTGTCTGCACCTACACTACCACATCAAACTTGCAGCTATGAGTATTACTGCTCTACTTTTCTGTATATAGGATTACTGAGTTTCATTGTTTTTTCTTTATTTGCACTATGGGATGTCTGGGTTTATCTTTTGTCGCCGCTTGCACTACGGGTAGCATTACTGCACGTAGACTGCTGTTGTTTTTCCAGCCTGATTCCTTTTTCTTTTTTCTTTGTATGTTGCGCACACCACTGAAGAGAGAAAAATGCCATTTCAATTCTGTATGTCCTGTATGTATCGTAGTAATGACAAATAAAATCTTCGAATTTATTAAATTTGTGATTTTCTTATCTTCAGTCTTACTGCTGTTGGAGAAAAGAAAAGAAAACAGCTGATTTTTTTTTTTTTTTTTTGTTACTTATTTGTACCCGTAGGTAGACTTGGTTTGCAGTCTGGTGACAAGCCACCGGCTGCTGGTCGCTGCGTGCGCGAGCGCCCTAAACCTACATGTTTTTGGTGTGCGGGAGGAAACCGGAGAAATCCCGGAGTAAACCCGCGCAACACGGGGAGAACATGCAAACTCCACACAGCTCACTGTTGGTCGGGGGCTGGGATCGAACCCACGATCTCATGATCCCCGCGATCCCCCGGCCGAGGGTAAAACTGTGCTGCCACAGTGCTAAACCACTGCGCCACCGTGTCCTTGATCTGATGATTCTGTAGGCTATCTTTTCCCCAACTGTACCCCTCTCATAGGAAAAGGAAATACGTAGAAGACTTCTACTTTGACTCATAGGCCAATAGCCTATATAATTTGGGACTACGGTATAAAAGGTAGGCTACAGTACTACTTATTAATGAAAAAGGAGAAAAATTACAACATTATTAAATATGTGATCATTTACCACTGTAACGATGGACAATAATATTTAAAACAATCACTTAATTTAAGCTTTCACAATGTCAGCTTTTTTCATCCTTCATTCCAACTTTGACTGTTTCAGCTGTTTCTTTTTTCCCTGTACTATTTCATGCCAGCCCAGAACTCTTCATATTTATTTAATCCAACACTTTATTCTTCATCAGTGACATACTTTGCTCTGCCCTGTTCATTCTCCTACTGGTCATCTGCTGTGATCCCTGCCTCTTTTATGTGAGAATGTACAGCCAGATAGATTAACCCAGGTACAGATAATCCCGATCCACAATGTCTGGGTTAGTGAAGCCAGGTAACTGAAAGACACCCTGGGTATGATGAACCTGCTTCATAGTACAGGCCTCTGCTCCATTACAGATACTGAGTATTAATTATTGCCCCACCTTCTGTGTGTGCAATTTAGCATTAAATGCAGGAACACTTAAATTTGACTACAGTGAACACACATCCAGTTAACTGACTGCACAACAAAATCTACTAAAAACAAACCAAAAAAAAGTAAATATACCAGAGTGGAAGTTTAATTCACCTCTTGCATTTACAAAGAAATTACCATGAAAACTGAAGCAGCTGCTCCTTGTTCGTCACCTGTGAGAGCGCTGGCAAGCAGCAGTCGATGCTGCTGAAGGAAACGAGCAGTGAGACCACAGGCCTGTAGAGACAGTTTAGCTGACAGAGGACAGCGTGGTGCAACACCACACTGGTTTGTGAACCCACAAGTAGGTGTTACAAGCTCGCTCAGTAACTAAATTCAGTACCATGAATCATACTTTCCTTCACAGGTCATCAAAATTAAAACTAAACTAACAAAAGAGTAATTATCAAAAGATACAAAATTAATCATTTTTAACCCTCCGAATTCTGGGCCAATTTGACCAATTTTTGAGACCTAAAATGCTGTATGAACATAAAACAACAGAGTGATAAGGATAACCTTGGTGGCTTTTGAAGCTTTTTACAAGAAAAAGTTGAGATATTACTCATGTAAATTTAAGGATTTTTCATAAAGCTGGGTATGCTGTTATGTCTCTGCACTTTACTGCAACCATTTGCACAAATGCCATATCTGCTGCTGTCTGTCTGCTATTGCAATATTGATCATGTGCAGTCCTATCTGTCACTGTCTGCACCTACACTACCCCATCAAACTTGCAGCTATGAGTATTACTGCTCTACTTTTCTGTATATAGGATTACTGAGTTTCATTGTTTTTTTCTTTATTTGCACTATGGGATGTCTGGGTTTATCTTTTGTCGCCGCTTGCACTACGGGTAGCATTACTGCACGTAGACTGCTGTTGTTTTTCCAGCCTGATTCCTTTTTCTTTTTTCTTTGTATGTTGCGCACACCACTGAAGAGAGAAAAATGCCATTTCAATTCTGTATGTCCTGTATGTATCGTAGTAATGACAAATAAAATCTTCGAATTTATTAAATTTGTGATTTTCTTATCTTCAGTCTTACTGCTGTTGGAGAAAAGAAAAGAAAAGAAAACAGCTGATTTGTCCTTGATCTGATGATTCTGTAGGCTATCTTTTCCCCAACTGTACCCCTCTCATAGGAAAAGGAAATACGTAGAAGACTTCTACTTTGACTCATAGGCCAATAGCCTATATAATTTGGGACTACGGTATAAAAGGTAGGCTACAGTACTACTTATTAATGAAAAAGGAGAAAAATTACAACATTATTAAATATGTGATCATTTACCACTGTAACGATGGACAATAATATTTAAAACAATCACTTAATTTAAGCTTTCACAATGTCAGCTTTTTTCATCCTTCATTCCAACTTTGACTGTTTCAGCTGTTTCTTTTTTCCCTGTACTATTTCATGCCAGCCCAGAACTCTTCATATTTATTTAATCCAACACTTTATTCTTCATCAGTGACATACCTCGCTCTGCCCTGTTCATTCTCCTACTGGTCATCTGCTGTGATCCCTGCCTCTTTTATGTGAGAATGTACAGCCAGATAGATTAACCCAGGTACAGATAATCCCGATCCACAATGTCTGGGTTAGTGAAGCCAGGTAACTGAAAGACACCCTGGGTATGATGAACCTGCTTCATAGTACAGGCCTCTGCTCCATTACAGATACTGAGTATTAATTATTGCCCCACCTTCTGTGTGTGCAATTTAGCATTAAATGCAGGAACACTTAAATTTGACTACAGTGAACACACATCCAGTTAACTGACTGCACAACAAAATCTACTAAAAACAAACCAAAAAAAAGTAAATATACCAGAGTGGAAGTTTAATTCACCTCTTGCATTTACAAAGAAATTACCATGAAAACTGAAGCAGCTGCTCCTTGTTCGCCACCTGTGAGAGCGCTGGCAAGCAGCAGTCGATGCTGCTGAAGGAAACGAGCAGTGAGACCACAGGCCTGTAGAGACAGTTTAACTGACAGAGGACAGCGTGGTGCAACACCACACTGGTTTGTGAACCCACAAGTAGGTGTTACAAGCTCGCTCAGTAACTAAATTCAGTACCATGAATCATACTTTCCTTCACAGGTCATCAAAATTAAAACTAAACTAACAAAAGAGTAATTATGAGAATGGTACAAAAGAAACACTGCAAAAAAGGACTCCCCACCCAGCGTCATGTGGTCCTGTGCAGCAGTTATACAGACATGGACAAAATTGTTGGTACCCCTCTGTTAATGAAAGAAAAACCCACAATGGTCACAGAAATAACTTGAATCTGACAAAAGTGGTAATAAATAAAAATTCTATGAAAATTAACCAGTGAAAATCAGACAATGCTTTTGAATTGTGGTTCAACAGAATTATTTTAAAAAACAAACTCATTAAACAGGCCTGGACAAAAATGATGGTACCCTTAACTTAATATTTTGTTGCACAACCCTTTGAGGCAATCACTGCAATCAAACAATTTCTATAACTGTCAATGAGGCTTCTGCACCTATCAGCAGCTATTTTGGCCCACTCCTCATGAGCAAACTGCTCCAGTTGTCTCAGGTTTGAAGGGTGCCTTCTCCAGACGGCATGTTTCCGCTCCTTCCACAGATGTTCAATAGGATTTAGGTCAGGGCTCATAGAAGGCCACTTTAGAATAGTCCAATTTCTCGCTCTTAGCCACTCTTGGGTGTTTTTAGCTGCGTGTTTTGGGTCATTATCCTGTTGCAAGACCCATGACCTGCCACTGAGACTGTGGGGAGCGTGAAAAAACGAGGCTGAATTATTTCTTAATTCAGGTTTTATTCTTGCGATCACATCCCCAGCTATCTCTCAAGAACAGAAGAGAGGGAGCTGAGTCAAAACCTTCTCTTTTATACACACAAGGACAAAGGAAGAATCACATATCACAGTCAACCCCCCTATTGACAATAACTCTCCCCCCGCACCCTTCAGTCCTCCGCCTGGGCCCCAGGAGGTCAGGAAGTCCTTTCAGCTCCTTATCGCCATACCTCCATCTTCTTGTTGTTATCCACAGGCGGTCCAGACATACTGTCCCATCTAAGACGTGAGGTCAATCCACACATGCAATCTCAAGCATCCCATAGTGCTTATACATATGTAGGTAAAAATACATGAGCTACATAACCCCCCCAAACGTCGAAGAATGGACAATATATAAGAGTTAATAAAACATGATAACCTCAATAGCATAGTCTATACCACATGATCATATCAAAAATTAGTGATAACCTCAATAGCATAGTCTATACCACATGATCACATTAAAATTCAGTCTGTACGCCGTCTGGGCTTCAAACGTCTTCCGAATCTGCTGTAAGCAGGTCTCGCCATCCCTGCGGCGCCGTCCTGCAAAGAATCTGCAGACTGAGGAAGAGAGTGGTTATTTGATCCCTGCGGGGGCTCAGGGACGTGTTCCCTGGGGGGTCTGCCATGTCGAGGTGCCCTCGCCACCCGTACAGACTCGTCGTTCATCACAAAAGCAGGCTTTAGTCTGTCAATACTAACTGTCTCTTTTCTGTCTCCCAAATCTAGCACAAAATGCTTATCACCTGTTTCCAGCACCCTATACAGACCATCATATGGCGGGCGGAGGGTCGATCTCAGAGCCTCGTGCCTGACAAAAACGAACTCAGCATTTTTCAAAGCTTTGGGAACAAAAACGTGCGGAAAAGTGTGATGAACGGGGCCCGGGAGCGTGTCTGCTCCCGTGCCAATCAGTGGCCCCAGAGCCGGGGGGCACCCCGGCTCCAGATGCTCTGGTAGGAATTCACCGGGCACCCTGAGAGGTTGTGCAAAAACTAACTCGGCTGGGAAGGCATTTAAATCCTCTATGGGCGCAGAACGCAACCCCAATAAAACCCATGGTAGTTTGTTTACCCAATCTGCATCTGTAAGCAACGCTCTGAGGGCTGCCTTCAAAGACCTATGAAGACGCTCGCATAAACCATTAGCCTGGGGGGTGATAGGCGGTAGTGCGATGAATTTTCGCTCCTAAGCTGCCGGCCATCGCTGACCAGAGCTCAGAGACAAATTGAGGCCCTCTGTCGGACGTAATATCCGACAGAACCCCGAAACGTGCTACCCAGGCCGTCAAAAAAAACGCGAGCCACCTCTGCAGCTGTGGTCGATGCCAGGGGGACCACTTCCGGCCAACGTGTGGTTCGATCCACCATTGTCAAAAGATGTGTGAACCCCTGCGACGACGGTAGGGGGCCCACGAGGTCGACGTGCACGTGATCGAATCTCTTGGCCGGAATGTGGAACGGTTCTAAGGGAGCTTTTGTGTGTCTGTGAATTTTGGCCCGCTGGCAAGCCATGCAGGTTCGTGCCCACTCTTTCACATGCTTGCTCAGGCTCGGCCAAACAAACTTCTCCGCTACCATTTTCACAGAAGCGCGCACTCCTGGGTGCGTCAGGGAGTGATCCGAGTCAAAAACGCGGCAACGCCACGCGGCTGGGACTACCGGGCGCGGTCGCCCAGTCGATACATCGCAGATTAGTGGGGGCATACCGGTTTGCAAACACCTGCTCTCCAGCCTTAACCCTGTTGGTCCAGACAGGAGCGCGCGCATGTCTGCATCGCTACCCTGTTCCGCTGCCATGGCTGCGTAATCTAGTCCCACGTGAACTGGGGCCGCGTGCACTTCCGCGCTGCTATTTTGCCTTTCGGCTGCAGTAGTATAATCTGCCTCCGCACGCACTGGTGCTGTGACCGCGCGAGAGAGGCAGTCTGCCACTACGCTGAGTTTACCCGCTACGTGCTGAATATCAGTGGTAAACTCCGAAATTGCGGCCAGTTGCCTCTGTTGCCGGCCCGACCAAGGTTCTGAAATTTTGGACATCGCAAAAGTGAGCGGCTTATGGTCGACAAAAGCGGTGAAATGCCGACCTTCCAGCCAAAACTGGAAATGGTGGATGGCCAAATGGGGCGCTAACAGCTCCCTGTCAAACGTGCTATATTTCCACTCGGCTTCGTTCAAGGATCTGCCGAAAAATGCCAGCGGCTGCCAAACCCCGGCAACATGCTGTTCCACGACCGCCCCTATGGCCAAATCTGATGCGTCGGTGGTGAGCGCTATGCGGGCTGATGGATCAGGATGAGCTAGAAGCGCGGCATCAGCCAGGGCTTTTTTTACCTCCGCGAATGCGCGCTCCCGCTCCGGGGACCACTCGATAGGATTGTTGGGTTTTTGTTTTTTGAGCGCGGCATATAATGGTTGCATGAGCTGCGCTGCGTGGGGTAGGAAACGGTTATAAAAATTTACCATTCCTAAGAACTCCTGCAATGATTTGACCATTTGTGGTTGGGGGAAATCTGCCACTGCGCGCACCTTATCTGGTAGCGGGATTGCCCCTTCTGGGGAGACGCGGTGTCCCAAAAAATCGATCTGCGCCACGCCAAACTGGCACTTGGCTGGATTAATTATTAACCCGTGCTCTCCCAACCTCCGAAAAACCGCAGTGAGGTGTTTTTCGTGTTCCTCTTCTGAAGTACTGGCGACTACAATGTCGTCGAGGTAGACGAACACAAAAGGGAGATCGCGTAACACGGCATCCATCATACGTTGGAATGTTTGTGCGGCGCCTTTAAGACCAAACGGCATACACAAAAACTCAAAAAGTCCAAAAGGGGTTATTACCGCTGTTTTAGGAATGTCCTCAGGACGGACTGAAACCTGATGGTAGCCGCGAACCAGGTCAATTTTAGAAAAAATGCGCACCCCCGCTAGATGCACTGAGAAATCCTGAATGTGTGGGATTGGGTAGCAGTCATGCGCTGTGGCGTTGTTTAGTCTGCGGTAATCACCGCAAGGTCTCCAGGAGCCATCAGCTTTAGGGACCATATGCAGCGGCGAAGCGCAGGGGCTCTTCGAGCGGCGAATAATGCCCAGCCTCTCCAGGCTGGCGAACTCCTCGCGCGCGATGGAGAGCTTAGCGGCATCCAAACGCCGAGCTTTCGCGAAGACGGGGGAGCCCACTGTAGTGATAAAATGCTCCACCCCGTGTTTCGCAACTGTTGCCGAAAAAGTAGGAACCGTGAGCGCTGGAAATTGGGTGAGGAGTGTGTTAAACTTACCGCCTGCTGTGGCGATGTTGGTCTGCACCGGTGGTGGGGACACTCGAGCTGCACAAGGAATAGAATAGAAAGATAGTGCATTAACTAATCGTCTGTTGGCAAGATCAACTAACAAACCATGTGAGCACAGAAAATCGGCACCTAACATGTTGAAGCTCACCGCCACTATGATAAAAGTCCATTCATAAGTGTGACCGTGCAAGGACAGAAGCAAAGTCCTTTCTCCGTAGGTGTTGATGCTCGAGCCGTTCGCCGCCGTTGCCCCGTCACCACGGGGGCCAGCCAACCGGTCAGCATAGGTCGGGGTGATGAAACTCACTTGGGCTCCGGTGTCTACGAGGAAGTGCCGCCCGGAGCTCGCGTCTGTGATGTACAGCAGCTTATTTCTTTCACCGAGAGCCGAAGCTGCTAACGAATCCCGGTTCTGGAGTTTCCCGAGCTCTTGTAGCTGCACGGTGGCACACACCTGTGTGCCTTCTCTGCGAAACGCCAGTGATAATAACAGAGGCCATCTCCTCCGCTGCGCCGGGGTCGCGTCGCTGCCATTGATGGTGGGGCTGGCTCCGCTGTCTCTGGCTCTTCGTTGCCTCGGGTCGCCGCACCTAGGTCTGTCGCTGCTGCTGTGGCCGTCTGCTCGCCGCAGGAGTCGAGGAGTCGCTGCGCCTCTCGAGCCGTCGCACGGAAGTCCCGCTGGGTCACACAAGGCATGCCGGAGAGTGTCCCTCTCATGTGTGCCGGGAGGTTGCTTAGGAAGATGTGCTGAAATAGGAAATTATCGTTGTCCGATTCCTTCAGCTGCAGCATGTCTTCCATCAGGGCGACTGGCCTGCGCCCTCTCTGGCCGTGCAAAGCCAGGAGCCTCCTAGCCCTCTCTTCGGCTGAGGGCGTGAAACACTCGGTGAGGGCAGCCTTCAACTCGCCGTATTTGTTGTCAGCGGGTGGCTGCTGTACCAGGCTCCGCACGCATCGAGCTGTGCGGTTGTCGAGTCTTGCGATGACGTGGTAAAACTTAGTGTCATCCGCCGTTATCCCTGCGAGCATGAACTGTGCCTCAGCCTGGAGGAACCACGAGTCAGGGTTGTCCTGCCAGAATTCTGGCAGTTTAATGGAGACGGCGCTCGCTTGGGCAGACTCCGACGAGTCTGCATCAGGAGAATCCCTTCTATGCATTCTCTCACGTCTCTTGGTCACCAATGTGGGGAGCGTGAAAAAACGAGGCTGAATTATTTCTTAATTCAGGTTTTATTCTTGCGATCACATCCCCAGCTATCTCTCAAGAACAGAAGAGAGGGAGCTGAGTCAAAACCTTCTCTTTTATACACACAAGGACAAAGGAAGAATCACATATCACAGTCAACCCCCCTATTGACAATAACTCTCCCCCCGCACCCTTCAGTCCTCCGCCTGGGCCCCAGGAGGTCAGGAAGTCCTTTCAGCTCCTTATCGCCGTACCTCCGTCTTCTTGTTGTTATCCACAGGCAGTCCAGACATATTGTCCCATCTAAGACGTGAGGTCAATCCACACATGCAATCTCAAGCATCCCATAGTGCTTATACATATGTAGGTAAAAATACATGAGCTACAAGACCAAGCTGTCTGACACTGGGCAGCACATTTCCCTCGAGAATACCTTGATAGTCTTGAGATTTCATTGTACCATGCACAGATGCAGCAAAGCAGCCCCAGAACATAACAGAACCTCCTCCATGTTTCACAGTAGGGACAGTGTTCTTTTCTTGGTATGCTTCATTTTTGCGTCTGTGAGCATAGAGCTGATGTGCCTTGCCAAAAAGTTCCAGTTTTGTCTCGTCTGTCCATAGGACATTCTCTCAGAAGCTTTGTGGCTTGTCAACATGCAGTTTGGCAAACTCCAGTCTGGCTTTTTTATGATTTGTTTTCAACAGTGGTGTCCTCCTTGGTCGTCTCCCATGAAGTCAACTTTGGCTCAAACAACAACGGATGGTGCGATCTGACACTGATGTACCTTGACCTTGGAGTTCACCATGAATGTGTTTAGAGGTTGTTCTGGGCTCTTTTGTTACCATTTGTATTATCCGTCTCTTCCATTTTTCATCAAGTTTCCTCCTGCGGCCATGTCCAGGGAGGTTGGCTACAGTCCTGTGGATCTTAAATTTCTTAATAATATGTGCAACTGTAGTCACAGGAACATCAAGCTGCTTGGAGATGGTCTTATAGCCTTTACCTTTAACATGCTTGTCTATAATTTTCTTTCTAATCTCCTGAAACAACTGTCTCCTTTTCTTCCTCTGGTCCATGTTTAATGTGGCACACACCATGTCACCAAACAGCACAGTGACTACTTGTCACCCTTTAAATAGGCCAGCTGACTGATTACAAGTTTGTAGACACCTGTGATGTTAATTAGAGGACACATCTTGGTTGAACATGTCCCTATGGTCACATTATTTTCAATCTTTTCTAGGGGTACCATCATTTTTGTCCAGGCCTGTTTCATGAGTTTGTTTTTTAAAATAATTCTGTTGAACTACAATTCAAAAGCATTGTCTGATTTTCATTGGTTTATTTGGATTTTCATTGGATTTTCATTCCCTACAGTTGATAGTGCTATGAGATGACTGTTGTTGTGAAATGGCGCTATATAAATAAAGTTGAATTGAATTGAATTGAATTGAATTTTCATAGAATTTTTATTTATTACCACTTTTGTCGGATTCAAGTTATTTCTGTGAGCATTGTGGGTTTTTCTTTCATTAACAGAGGGGTACCAACAATTTTGTCCACGTCTGTAATTTCATTTAAAATGATTTAAAACAGTATAATTCCATCAACATCCAAATCATATCCGATGCAAAATATAAGATTCTAAAGGTTTCCTGGTGGCTTGCAAGAGTCCATGACTCTGTTATACTGCAGATCAGCGCAGTTGGGAAACGTCTTGCACAACGTGACGCTGGTGGCTGTATGATCGTAAGTGACTGATCACCTATCACAATGCAAACCACATCAGTGATCAGATGGATATAAATCTGATTTTTACTGCTTTGACTTGAAGCGTCTTGCTTCACTAGTGGATTAGGATGCAGAGCTGAGAAAAAGGAATAAGGAAAAAGTAGGCTGTTTCCACATTAAAGTGTGAAATTTAACAAAAGGCAATTATTTCTGCACGCGTTTTAAGCCCAGATTGTTGAAATGTGTAATACTCTGCAAAGTGGGAGACTTTCAGTACACTGCAGGCGGACAGACAGACGGATGGACGTCTACAGCAACTAATATGACATTGTTTGTTTTTTGGGGGTTGTTTGTTTGTTTTCCCCTTTTTTTAATCATACTTTGATTCCAGTGCTGACTCTTCTGAAATTAAGGGGCTTTTTTGTTTGTTTTTTGGATCTCAGATAGGAGAACTTCAGTTTCACTGGAGAAGTTTCCTTTTTTCTTAGACTTTGAAGCTGTTTTTGTGAACGAAACTCCTGCAAATTCCTGATCAGTCGCTGGGGAAACATGGCTTTATATGAGAGTTTTGAGGTGTTAATTATGTAAATATTCAATTCACAGGAGCGCACGCTCACCTACACACAGGAAATTTAAACGTGCTGTTTACGCACGTTTGGAGGACATACGAGTAGTTTGTCCAATTAGGAGTGGCTCCTTAGTAGTAACGTGGCTTACAAACAAAGTAATATAAATATGAAAGAATAGATGCATAGAGCATCATAGATGTGCAGCCAACACATTTGCAGCAACTGTGCAATGCTAGCATATCAGTATGGACCTATATCTATTAGGAATGTTTCCAGCACTTTGCTGAATCTGCACCCTGGAGAATGAAGGCAGTTTAGAAGGCAATAGGGATCAAACCCTGTAATGGAAAGGTGTACCTAATAAAGTGGCCAGTGCATGTATTTACAATATTCAATGGTCCTCACCACATCAAACAACCTAAAATAATTAAGATCATTGTTCCTGGTTGGTATTTTTAGGGTTCCAAGCAGCTGTGCTGCAGGAAGCCTGTTGTTTTTGTTCTGATTTGTTCTTCTTACTTTTCTACACTAAAAGTGCATAGGGAGCAAAAACGCTAATACGCAGACTAGAAACTTGAAATTTTACAGTCTGATCAGAAATTCTTCTTACTCCAAAAAAAACCCAACCAAAAGACCAAAAAAATCAAGGCACTGCATACACAGGTGGCGTGATATTAAACAGTTTTACGTTTTTGCAAATATCTTGAGAACGGCTGGGCCTAGGCTAAAAATTCTTTCATCATTCTATTCTCTGAAATTTTCTGCTTTTCTTGACTGGTCTTATGCTCTAAAAATGAAGTTTTCTGCACCATGTTTTCAAAAATGTGCAAGTAAACTCAAAATGAACTCCTCCTAGAAAATTCATTTAATTGCTTGAAATTAAGCAGAGATCATCTACAGACAATAATAATGAAAAGTTGTTAAAATTATCCAAATATGTCAACCTGTTATGATTTTCTACGTCAACCAAGTTGTACAGTTTCTCATTGGCATATAGTTTTGGGTTTACCTTCTGACATAATGATTCAAATTTGATGAAACTTCACATGCACAATCACAACAATATTCTTCAGCTTGTGGAGTGTGTAAATGAAGAGGCAGATTCATGACAGACGATTTACTACACACTCACATCTCACAAGCACAGAATGGACTGAATGGTTACAGCAAGCTCTCCTCTCTATATCACAAGTCACACTTCACAAGTTTCATGGCACTTCACATCACACAGCATGATATTTACACTACACTGCATTCAACCCCCTCTGTCCTTCCTGGGCATTGTTCTCCCATGCTTATTCCCTGTCTCTGTCTGAGGTGCTAAATAACCTGACTTCCCCAAGGTCCCAAACCGCCCCCCCCCCCCCCCAGCATCTAAGACAGAACATCAGTCCACACTCACTTTTGGCTTCAGTCTCCTCCCATATCTACTGTGACTGAGGGGCTGCTGGGAGTGTGTCTGACTGCGGGTGAGCCGTGGTGGTGGTGGGGGCTTCGCTTTGTCTGTGTGGCTGCTCTGGTGAATCGTTTCCCTGGGGAGTTCTCCGTGGGGGTCTTCCACGCCGAGGGGCCCTAGCCAACAACACTTGCTCATCAGCCACTACAAAGGCGGGTTTGAGTCTGTCTATGCCAATTTTCTCCCATCTACCCCCCAAGTCTAGCACAAAATGCTTATCCCCTGTTTCCAACACTCTGAACGGTCCATCATAGGGTGGGCGCAATGGAGGGCGGTGGGCGTGGTGTCTGATGAACACGAATGTCACGTTCTTCAAAGTTTTAGGCACGAAGGCACCCGGAAAACAGTGGTGGGCAGGGCCCGGCAGCGTGCCTGTGTTTGCGCTACGCTGCAAAAGCTGAGACGGGCAGCTGCCCGGTGCGAGATTATCTGGTAGAAATTCCCTGGGCAGCCGTAGGGGCTGCACAAAAACGAGCTCTGCCGGGGAAGCTTCCAAATTCTCTTTTGGCGCGGAGCGCAACCCCAATAAAACCCACGGCAACCTGTTTACCCAATTTGCATCCGTCAGTGAAGCCCTGAGTGCTGCTTTCAGTGATCTATGAAAACGCTCGCATAACCCATTGGCCTGTGGGTTGTACGCGGTTGTGCGATGAATTGCAACACCCAGGCTGCGGGCCATCGCGGACCAGAGGTCGGAAACAAATTGAGGGCCCCTGACGGACGTAATGTCCAACGGGATTCCAAAACGCCCCACCCATGCTGTTAAAAAAGCGCGTGCTACGTCCGCGGGCGTGGTTGCTGCCAGCGGGACTGTTTCTGGCCAGCACGTGGTGCGGTCCACCACTGTCAGGAGGTGTGTGCACCCCTGTGATGGTGGGAGGGGGCCCACAAAATCCACGTGCACATGGTCGAACCTTTTAGCCGGTACCAGAAACGGCTCCAAAGAAGCCTTCGTGTGCCTGTGTACCCTGGCTCGTTGGCACGCCACGCAGGCTGCAGCCCACTCTTTTACTTGTTTGCGTAGGCTCGGCCACACAAACTTCTCTCCCACCATTTTGACTGACACGCGCACTCCTGGGTGCGCCAGAGTGTGAACCAACTCAAACACGCGGCGGCACCACGCGACCAGGACCACCGGACGCGGGTGTCCCGTGGAGACATCGCAGATTGGGGGGGGGGGCACCATCTTGCAGCACCCTGCTCTCCAGCCTTAACCCTGTTGGTCAAGACTGCAGCGCGCGCACGTCTGCATCGCTAATCTGCTCCGCGGCCATGGCTGCGTAATGTATCCCCACATAGACCTGGGCCACCACGGCACGTGAGAGGCAGTCCACCACCACGTTCAGTTTACCCGACACATGCTGAATATCGGTAGTTAACTCTGCGATCGCGGCCAGCTGTCTCTGCTGCCGGCCCGACCACGGTTCTGAAACCTTGGCCATCGCGAACGTTAGAGGCTTGTGGTCTACGAACGCGGTGAAGCTGCGCCCTTCCAGCCAGAACTGGAAGTGGCGTATGGCCAGGTGGAGAGCAAGCAACTCTCTGTCGAACGCGCTGTATTTACATTCGCTGTCGCGCAAAGTTCTGCTGAAAAAGGCGAGCGACTGCCAAGCCCCGGCAACGCGCTGCTCCACGACAGCCCCTATGGCCACGTCTGAAGCGTCGGTGGTGAGTGCTATCCGGGCCGTGCGCCAGCAGTGCGGCGTTTGTCAGGGCTGCTTTAACCTCCGAGAACGCCCGCTTTCGCTCCGGGGTCCATTCAACTCCATCCGCGGGTTTCTGTCTCTTGAGCACGGCGTACAATGGTTGCATGAGCCGTGCCACGCGGGGAAGGAAATGGTTATAAAAGTTCACCATCCCCAAAAATTCCTGCAGTGCCCTGATCGTCTGAGGCCGGGGAAAATCTGCCACGGCGCGCACTTTGTCGGGCAACGGGATTGCTCCTTCCGGAGAGACACGGTGTCCCAAAAAATCAATCTCCGTCACGCCAAACTGGCATTTCGCAACCCGTGCTCCTCCAAACTCCAGAAAACCGTCCTGAGGTGGGTTTCGTGTTCGTCTTCGGATGTACTGGCTACCAGAATATCGTCCAGGTAGACGAACATGAACGGGAGATCACGCAGCACTGCATCCATCATGCGCTGGAACATCTGTGCTGCGCCTTTTAACCCGAATGGCATGCGCAGGAACTTGAATAAACCGAACGGAGTTATTACCACTGTTTTGGGTACGTCCTCCGCGCGCACTGGGACCTGGTGGTAACCGCGGACCAGGTCTATTTTGGAAAAAATGCGTGCTCCAGTGAGGCGAACGGAAAAATCCTGTATGTGGGGAATTGGGTAGCGGTCGTGCACTGTGGCGTTGTTCAACCTGCGGAAATTACAGCACGGTCGCCACGATCCATCAGCCTTAGGGACCATGTGTAGCGGGGATGCCCATGGGCTGTTCGAACGCCTGATGATGCCCAACCTTTCCAGGTTGGCGAACTCCTCGCGCGCTATGACCAGTTTACCTGCGTCCAAGGGCCGAGGTCTAGCAAAAGCGGGCGGCCCGGTGGTGGTGATAAAGTGCTCCACCCCGTGTTTAGTGATGGCCGCCGAAAACGTTGGGACCGTGAGTGCTGGGAACTGAGTGAGCAGTGTGTGAAACTTACCACCTGGAGCTGTGACGCTGGCTTGTGCTGTTGGCCGGGTCCCTCAAGCTATACAGAGGAGAGATTCAAAGGACAGTGCATTAACCAGGCGCCTGTTAGCAACATCCACAAGTAAACCATGCGCACACAGAAAATCAGCGCCCAGGAGCGGGCAACATAGTGCTGCTATGATAAAAGTCCACTCATACGAGCGGCCATGTAGGGATAAGGTCAGTGTTCTCTCACCGAACGTCTTAACCTCCGAGCAGTTTACTGCCACCTTTCCGGGGCCGCTAGGTCCTGCCAGCCGGTCAGTGTAGGACAGCAGGATGACGCTCTTCTGGGCTCTGGTGTCGACGAGGAAGCGTCTCCCTGAGTGCGAGTCCGTCACGTAGAGCAGCTTGTTCTCTTCACCGGCGGTCGCAGCTGCTACCAACTGCCGGCCTTGGCGTTTTCTGAGCGCTTGAACTGGCAAGGTGGCGCACATCTGCGCGTGTTCTCTCCGAAGCGGCGGTGGAAGAAGCAGAGCGTGTCTCTCTGGCGTTCCTTGGCCCCCGCTGCCGCTACCGTCGGTGGCTCCTCGCCTCCCCTGGTCGTCTCGCTGGGCTCCGCCGCCTCCACGTTTACTGTGGTTGCCCTGGTGGTGAGGATGATCCTGTCTGCCTCCTGGGCTAGCGCACGGTAGTCACGCGCGGCCAGCAATGGCGAATTGGCCAGAACCACTCTTGCCTCTGTTGGAAGGTTCCAGAGGAAAATGTGGGCAAACAGAAAGTGCCCGTCGTCCGTGCCCATCAACGCCAGCATCTTCTCCATCAGGTCGACGGCCGACCCATCTCCTAACTTGGTCCACGCCAGGAGCCTCTCCGCTCTCTCACATTCCGAGAGCGTGTAACACCGGGTGAGCGCAGCCTTGAGCACCTCGTATTTGTTGCGGGTTGGTGGCTGATCGAGCAGGCTCGCTACATGCTGGGCTGTGCGGGAGTCCAGCGCTGCTACCACATGGTAGAACTTGGTGTCGTCTGCCGTTACTCCCCGGAGGGCGAACTGGGCCTCGGTGTGGTGGAACCAAGAGCGCGGGTTGTGCTGCCAGAAATCCGGTAGCTTGACTGAAACCGCACACGAGTTGCTGGGGGTTCCAGTCCGGGCTGTCTGTGGAATGGCTGCTGCGTCACTGGGGCTTCCCGACCGAGCCGGCTCCGGGGTTCTTGCCTCGTGTTCCATAATATGTCTTGGGTCACCAGTGTAGAGTGTGTAAATGAAGAGGCAGATTCATGACAGACGATTTATTACACACTCACATCTCACAAGCACAGAGTGGACTGACTGGTTACAGCAAGCTCTCCTCTCTATATCACAAGTCACACTTCACAAGTTTCATGGCACTTCACATCACACAGCATGATATTTACACTACACTGCATTCAACCCCCTCTGTCCTTCCTGGGCATTGTTCTCCCATGCTTATTCCCTGTCTCTGTCTGAGGTGCTAAATAACCTGACTTCCCCAAGGTCCCAAAAGCTAACCATTAATTTCATGCAATTCTGTTAATGTTCCAAAAATCATGTTTATGAAATATTTATTAGCCATTTTGTCTTGTAAATGGAACATTTTGTTAGTGTGTGAGGAGGTCAGTGTGTGACCCAGAGAAATTATGTGATGTTGAAGTTAAGGCACTCGTCTGCCACCTAGGACCCCTGGGTTCAAATCCTCCTGGTAATGCGTCGTTCTCTGGAAGTGCAACATACCTCTGCTGTGCATTTGAAAACAATGTGTAGTGCACTTTCAGTTTTAATTGCTGTTGGGAATCCTTTCATTCCAAAATTTATCATTTGAGAAAGTTAGAGTGCAAGCTAAAGCAGTTGTGTGGTGTGGTTAAGGTGCTCGTTTTGTATGCTGGAGTTCCCAGGATCAAATATTACCAGGGTTGTGTCAGTTGTTGTTCAGAATGACAACAGAAGTACAGCATGGCTCTCCTGTGCATTTTAAAGGAACACTATGTAAGATTTTCACCTCAAAATAAAGTTTGCAAAATTATTTTGATGGTACACTGCATCTGACCATGTGAATGTCATTTCCTCCATAGCCTGAGTGGCCCACATTTCCTTCAACAGTTCTTTTTTTGGTGTCATTACTGGGGGGACAGCAGCAGTGGCTGTGGGTGTGGCCTTGGTCCCAGCAGCAAATCACACGGCATGACTTCAGTCACCACCAACAAAACGCCCTGTGGTTGGTTGCTGGGATTGGGGTCGGGGTCACCGTGGTTGTGGCCTTTTCAATGTTCCTACAAAGAACAAGAAGCTATATAGTGCTGCTTTAAAAACTAATGTGTAGCAGACCTTTGGTTTTAAATGCTGTTGCTAAACAAAACAAGCCGTTGAAGTCTTCACCTGCTTGGAACCCGATGAGCACTGCTTGCAGCTACTTTGATTTTTGTTTTTTTTTTTGTTTTTTGTTTTTTTTTGCACTAGCTCAGACAGCCTTTTTTGTACTACCTTTGAGAACCTTAATATGATTTTATTTATTTGTCACTCTCCCTTTGTAGTACTGAGCTAGTGTTATGCATCTACCATTTTCCAAGTGTTATGTATTGGGTTATTTATTGCCCACCGTAGTTAATCAAGAATTACAGTACTGTAAGGACGATTTATGCGGCCACCGTAGTTGTGATGTTCTCAGTTTTGCCCTGGCTTCCTTTTGATAATGTTGAGCTGGCTGTTCTAATGTAAGTTCTCCAGTTAAAAAGCTCATGAGTATTAAGCTGCCTGGTGTCACTTCCTCACTCGATAACCACCTACATAATACTGGTGACGAAGCGGATTGTCAAATACCTCTCAACATATTACCCCTACACAAAGGTGCAGTAGTATGCTCCTAAACGGACTCTCTGACTAAGCTAATGTTGCTACCCACCCATCACTGGAAGTTTGTGTTACAACTATGGCCACTCTTGGGCACATTGAGGAGTTTTCAGAAGGAAAAGGGAATTCCTGGCAAGAATACGCTGAAAGACTGGAATGCTTTTTCATTGCTAATGATATCAAGGAGGATGCAAAGAAAAGAGCAGTTTTGCTGAGTGTGTGGATCAGCGACGTATTCCACCTTGAGATCGCTGCTAGCCCCGCAGCTACCCACTGCAGTGGAGTACAAAGACATTATTGAGTGCCTAAATAAGCATTATAATCCCTGCCCATCTCCCATTGTGCACCGTTTTCACTTCCACAACTGTAAGCATAAACCAGAACGATCCATTACCAGTTACAGTGCATCCCGAAAGTATTCACAGCACTTCACTTTTTCCACATTTTGTTATGTTACAGCCTTATTCCAAAAGGGATTAAATTCATTTTTTCCCTCAAAATTCTACATACAATACTCCATAATGACAATGTTGGGTTTTTTTTTAGATTTTTGCAAATTTATTAAAAATAAAAAACTAAGAAATCACATCTACATAAGTATTCACAGCCTTTGACATGAAGTTCAAAATTGAGCTCAGGTGCATCCTGTTTCCACTGATCATTCTTGAGATGTTTCTACAGCTTAATTGGAGTCCACCTGTAGTAAATTCAGTTGATTGAACATGATTTGGAAAGGCACACACCTGTCTATATAAAGTCCCACCACTGACAGTGCATGTCAGAGCACAAACCAAGCATGAAGTCAAAGGAATTGTCTGTAGACCTCCGAGACAGGATTGTCTTGAGGCACAAATCTAGGGAAGGGTACAGAAAAATTTCTGCTGCTTTGAAGGTCCCAATGAGCACAGTGGCCTCCATCATCAGTAAATTCAATAAGTTCGGAATGACAGAGACGGAGCTGGCCGGCCGTCTAGACTGAGCGATCGGGGGAGAAGGGCCTTAGTAAGGGAGGTGACCAAGAACCCGATGGTCACTCTGTCAGAGCACCAGTGTTCCTCTGTGGAGAGAGGAGAACCTTCCAGAAGGACAACCGTCTCTGCAGCAATCCACCAATCAGGCCTGTATGGTAGAGTGGCCAAACAGAAGCCACTCCTTAGCAAAAGGCACCTGAAGGACTCTCAGACCATGAAAAACAAAATTCTCTGGTCTGATGAGACGAAGATTAAACTCTTTGGCGTGAATGCCAGGCGTCATGTTTGGTGGAAACCAGGCACCGTTCATAACCACGCCAATGGTGGTGGCAGCATCATGCTGTGGAGATGTTTTTCAGTGACAAGAACTGGGAGACTAGTCAGGATAGAGGGAAAGATGAATGCAGCAATGTACAGAGTCATTCTGGATGAAAACCTGCTCTGGAGCGCTCTTGACCTCACACTGGGGCAATGGTTCATCTTTCAGCAGGACATCAACCCTAAGCACACAGCCACGATGTCAAAGGAGTGGCTTCAGAACAACTCTGTGAATGTCCTTGAGTGAGCCAGCCAGAGCCCAGATCTGAATCCAACTGAACATCTCTGGAGAGATCTGAAAATGGCTGTGCACTGATGCTTCCCATCCAACCTGATGGAGCTTGAGAGGTGCTACAAAGAGGAACGGGCGAAACTGCCAAAGATAGGTGTGCCAAGCTTGTGGCGTCATAGTCAAAAAAACTTGAGGCTGTAATTGCTGCCAAAGGTGCATCAACAAAGTATTGAGCAAAGGCTGTGAATACTTATATACTTGTGATTTCTTAGTTTTTTATTTTTAATAAATTTGCAAAAATAAAAAAAAAATTTTTTCACATTGTCATTATGGGGTATTGTGTGTAGAATTTTGAGGAAGAAAATAATTTAATCCCTTTGGAATAAGGCTGTAACATAACAAAATGTGGGAAAAGTGAAGCGTTGTGAATACTTTACAGATGCACTGTACTGTATATAGCAGAGTTAAGGAAGCTTGCCGTTTATTGCGAGTTTGGTAAACAACTTGAAAACATGCTCAGAGACCGTGTGGTGTGTGGCGTCCTTGATGCTAGTCTACAGCACCGCCTGTTGGCAGAGCCTAAATTAACCTTTCAAATGGCGGAAGAAAAAGCCCTTGCAGCTGAGGCAGCCTCTGCAAATGTGCGCATGCTCTACCCAGAGCAGGTAATACAGGAATCAGCTGATGTCCACCACACAGCAAAACAGCACAGGCCAGAAAAGAAGCCTGCAGATGAGAGAAATCGAGGCTGCAGGTCCTGTTTTCGTTGTGGGGGTGCTCATAGCTCCTCTGCTTGTAAATTCACCACAACCATCTGCCATTACTGCAAGAAGAGAGGGCACATCGCCAGAGCCTGCATGTCTAAGGCACAAGCAACCACATCTTCTGCCACAAATACTGTGATGGTGCAACAGGACAATGACGACACACACAGCGATGCTGAAAGGGCGCACATGATCAACACAGTTGTGGGGGCAGAGTGTCTCCACAAGAGGGCACCAATTTATGCTACAGTCACCCTTAATGGAAAGCAGCTCAAAATGGAAGTCGATTCAGGTGCGGCCTGTTCTCTTATCAGTGAGGACACTTTATACAATCTCTGGCCCACACACAGCCCCCAGTTAGTGAATGAGGACAGAGTCCTAAAACAGTGGTCAAACACACCATTGAGCACACTGGGTAAGATCATTGTGGAAGTGGAGTATCAAGGACTGACACATACCCTACCCTTGTTGATAATCCAGGGCCATGGCATGAGCCTGTTGGGGCGGGACTGATTTAGTACCTTGGGCATAGGTGTCAGTGGGGTTTATCAAGTTGCCCAACAGTCCTTGCTCAGCATTATTGAGAAGCACGCTGAAGTTTTTGGAGAAGAGCTGGGAGCTTACAGGGTTCCGCCTGTGTCAGTAGAAGTGGACCCAAGTGTTGCGCCAAAGTTTTTCAAAGCTCGCACAGTTTCCTTTTGCATTACGTGCAAAAGTTGATGAAGTCTTGGACCTTCTAGTTGAGCAAGGTGTTTTTCGTACCTGTTAAACATTCCAGATGGGCAACACCTATTGTGCCAGTGGTAAAAAAGGATGGCTTGCTGAGACTCTGTGGTGATTACCACTGCACTGTTAACACTACAGTCAAGCCCGATGTCTAACCCCTACCAACTGTAAATGAAATCTTTGCAAAGCTGGCCGGTGGGACTGTTTTCTCAAAGCGAGACTTAAAGCAGGCATATCAACAACTTATTGTGGGTGAGAATACTGCTCAGCTGCTTACCATCAACACACACCGTGGATTGTTCCATGCCTTGAGATTGCAGTTTGGTGTGTCAACAGCAGTGTCTATTTTCCAGCGCTTCATGGACACTCTCCTGGCTGGCATTCCAGGGGTTCAGCCATACCTCGACGATATTTTGATTACAGGACGCACTTAAAGCGAGCATGACCAGCATCTGGATGAGGTACTCCAGTGATTTGCTGAGGCAGGGCTGCAAAAGGAAAAATGCTCTTTTGGAGCTCAAGAAATGGAGTTTTGGGGATTCTGAATAGATAAACATGGAATCAGGCCAACAAATAAAAAATTGGCTGCCACACAAGGTGCACCCACGCCACGCAACAAGACTGAACTCCAAGCCTTTTTGGGCCTATTGAACTTTTACAACCATTTTCTGCGTGACAAGGCTACTGTGCCGGAGTCTCTGCATTGTTTGTTGGACCAATCAGCACCATGGAAGTGGACCAGGGAACATGACACTGCATACGTAAAAGCAAAGCAGTTACTGCAGACTGATGATGTCCTAGTGCACTACGATGAAAACAAGCCATTGGTGCTGGTGTGAGATGCTTCACCTTAAGGGCTGGGACCCCTACTCAGCCATGTCCAGCCAGATGGCCGTGAGGCACCGGTGTGCTTTGAACCATGACATCAACTGAGAGGAACTATGCACAAATTGATAAGGAAGCACTTGCTGTCATTTTTGCTGTGTGAAAATTCCATCAGTATCTGTCCGGCAGGCCATTTGTTGTCTACACAGACCATAAGCCTTTGTTAGGTTTACTACAAGATACGAAGCCTATGCCACAAGTCTTGTCTCCTCGCATGTTGCGGTGGAGTCTGATCCTTTCGGCATACCAGTATGAGCTCTGCTATTGGCCAGGAAAGCAATTGGCCAATGCCGATGCTCTGAGCCGTTTACTGCTCCCAGCAACTTTCACTAACACTCCACCGCCACTAGAAGTGTTGATGTTGGAGGCAATTCCAGGCACTCCTCTTCATGCTGACCAGATTGGAACACTGACGGCAAGAGATCCAGTTTTGTCACGTGTTTTACGGTGGATTTTGCAAGGATGGCCTACCTAAGTGACAAGCATTTCAGTCCATTCTTCATGCAACACCATGAAATGTCAGTCCATAAGAACTGTGTACTGTGGGTGAATTGGGTGGTGATCCCAGAGCAGGTGTGTACAGACGTTCTCACCTTACTACATGATGCCCATCCTGGAATTGTCTGCATGAAGAGCCTTGCCCGCAGTTAGGTCTGGTGGACAGGATTGGACGCCCAAGCGGAGGAGATGGTGAGGTGTTGCTCAATATGTCAACAGTCGTGACATGCCCCCCCCTAAAGCCCCTGTGCACCACTGAGAGTGCACCTTGAGAAGATGGTCCCATCTCCACATAGATTTCGCAGGCCCTTTTCATGGGAGAGTCTTCCTCATTGTGGTGGATTCGTATTCAAAGTGGCTAGAAGTGGAGCTGGTGAGCTCTATGTCTTCTTCTGCAGTGATAATCACATCGCACAAGCTCATGGCAACCCATGGTCTTCCAGATGTAATTGTCTCAGACAATGGCACAGAATCACCTCAGCAGAATTCAAGATGTTCGTATAGCGTAATGGCATCAGACATACCACATCTGCCCCTTACCACCCATCATCAAATGGACAGGCCGAGCATTTAGTCCAAAAGACTAAGGAGGCCTTAGGAAGAATGGTTCGAGGGGACTGGCCAATGCGTCTTGCCAGGTTTCTGCTGGCACAGCACACCACACTGCACTCTGTGACACAAAAGAGTCCAGCAGAATTACTTATGGGTCACTGCCTAACGACAGCTTTGGATCGTCTGCATCCAGACTTTTTGTCAGACATGCAACAAAAACACCAGGTAGCTGCTGCCACAGGTCATAGGCCAGTGAGGCAATTCCAGATGAATGAGCCTGAGTTTTTGAGGCACTATAGAGAGGAGCCCTAAGTGAGTGCCAGGAGAGATTGTTGGAATCACTGACCCCCTGTCTTACAGAGTGCGAACTGCAGATGGTCAGGATCACCGCTGTCATGTGGACCAACTCAGGAGACGACGCCCCTCACCTGCAGTGCACCTGCCTTCTCCTATAAGTGATGATTTCGATGACGGCCCAAGCAGCTCTCCCTGCAATGAGCCTGACGAGTGCTCGGACAAGAGCCCGCCTGATGTTCCACCCACCGCTCAGTCCTCCACAAACTCAGAGATTTCTGCCCCAGTGCTGACCCCTCAAGAGACATCCCAATGGCCAGTACGCCTGAGGGTTCCCCTAAGGCGTTACCAGGATTTAGAATAGCGGGGGGAAGACATGTTATGTATTGTGGTATTTCTTATGTGCTGCCCACCGTAGTTAATCAAGAATTGCAGTATCGTAAGGATGGATTTATGCGCCCACCGTAGTTGTGACGTTCTCAGTTTTGCCCTGGCTTCCTTTTGATAATGTTGAGTTGGCCGTTCTAATGTACTGTAAGTTCTCCAGTATAAAAGCTCCTGAGTATTAAGCTGCCTGGTGTCACTTCCTCACTTGATAACTACCTACATAATACCAAGGTTTCGGTATCAAGTTTGAAAATCCAGTATCATGACAACCCTTGCGCCTATTATTGCGGATCACTTTAAAAGGGACAGTATAGAAAGTTGAAAACCTTGGATTCTTGTGACAGTTTCTGGCTGATTAATGAACAGCTCTAGTTTCTCAATTTATTTTGATTTTGGTGTTCTCAAAACTTAAAGCTTATGATTTTAAATAGAATGTAAATGTGCAAAATTGATAAGAGAGAATCCTAATGACAGTTTTACCGGGAATGCAGAAGCACTCAGTCCCTTCAAAGCATTCGCAGCCTTCTCCAGCCCATCTCCTGTAATATGATTAGCAGAAATGTCCAGCAGGCTGCCAGCCGAGGCATGGTAAGCATGGCGGCGACCAGTTCAGGGAGAAGGTTGTTGGACAAGCGATTGCCAGAAATGCGCAGCTCGGTGAGACTGGCCTGAAGTTTAAAGGCGCGGAGGAGTGGGTTGAGGGAAGAGTGAGCCAGACTAAGACCACACACGGAAACAGAAGTACTCCCATCCTGAACCTCACACAGCCAAGTGACACGCTAAAGGGCGACAACCACAGATCACACTGACATAGAATCTTAAAATGTGCATTTAAAGGATTGTGTGTATTCATGTGTGCAGCTCACCCACTGCCAGACTCTGACAGGCCTTCTTGTAGTGCTCAGAAAGAGGAGGGAGATCCCAGGAGCAGACTTCAGCCAGAACCTACAATGTAATAACAAGGCAGTGATTAATGCCAAATTAATGTAGTGCTTTAATGCTGTAGTATGTCACAGACCCACTCTAAAATTAGGCCAACTTCAACTGCCATGTAAAAATACTTGAAAGGTAGAATTAAACATTTATGTATACAGCCAAGAGAAAAAATATATAAGATAAGCCTTTATTAGTCCCACGATGGGGAAATTCCAGGATTGCAACAGCACAGGGATAGCAACACTCAAAGCAACAAACAGAAGACAAGAAAAAACAAGAGCAGCGAGTATACATATGTACATATAAATATATACAGTAAATATATAGACACACAGTGCGGAGCATTGTAGCTAGATGGAATAAATATATAAATATATAAATACACACAGTGTGGAGCATTGTAGCTAGATGGAATAAATATATAAATATATAAACACACACAGTGCGGAGCATTGTAGCTAGATGGAATGAAACAGCATAACCGTCTACTTAGTTATCCTACATGGAATGATTATGTACCCATACATATTGTCGCCCTCCGTAACGACCGGTATTTTCCTAGTTGTATACCGGAGGGGACCATTGTGTAAGTCTATTGCGTCTTTTGCATTCAATACTATTAGGTTGTCACGTCTTTTTGCTATCTCTGCGAGCAGCCCTGCTTAGGTTGTACAGTCTGACAGCTGTAGGTAGGAAGGACCTGCGAAAAACTCTTGGTTGTGCACCTAGGATGATGTAGTCTGCTGCTAAATGAGTTCCTCAGTGCATTCAGTATGTCCTGCATAGGGTGGAACTTGGACTCCAGCAGAGATGACAGTTTAGCCACCATCCTTCTCTCTCCCATCTCCTTCACTGGGTCAAGGCGTTGCCCCAGGACAGAGCTAGCTTCTTGATCAGTTTGTTCAGTCTCTTCCTATCGGCTGCTGTAACGCCACTGCCCCAGCAAACCACTCCAAAAGTGATGGCTGATGCCACCACCGTGTCGTAGAATGACTTCAGCAGCGCCCCTTGTACACACCAAAAGACCTGAGTCTCCTGCGCTGTCCCTTCTTGTAGAGTGTGTCAGTATTGTGTGACCAGTCTAGTTTATTGTTCAGATGAACACCCAGGTACTTGTAGGATGTCACCATCTCGATGTCAGTTCCCTGTATATTTACTGGTGCTGTGAGGGGTTGTCCTTGCCTGCGGCAGTCTACCACCAGCTCCTTAGTTTTCCCTCGCATTGATCTGGAGGCAGTTCCAATGGCACCAGTCCACAAAGTCCTGGATAAGCCCTCTGTAACTCAGCTTCATCTCCGTTGGAGATGAGGCCAACGATCGCAGAGTCGTCAGAGAACTTCTGTAGATAGCAGTGTGTTGTGTTGTGTGAGAAGTCCGCAGTATAGAGGGTGAACAGGAAGGCAGCCAAAACCGTTCCCTGGGGGCCCCCCGTGCTACCGATGATCGTGTCGGACACACAGTCCCGGGTTCTCACAAACTGGTGGCCGGTTAGTGAGGTAGTCCAGGATCCATGATGACAGGTGCTGGTCCACCCTGCGCACAGCAGCTTGTCCTTCAGGATCATCAGTTGGATGGCGTTGAAAGCATTGGAGAGTCAAAGAACATGATCCTCACCGCATTCCCAGGCTTCTCCAGGGGGGACAGAGAATGGTGAAGGAGGAAGATCACCGCATCCTCCACCCCAATGCCATGCTGGTAGGCGAACTGGAGTGGATCCATCGCTGGTCCCACCAGGGGGCGGAGGTGAGCAAGGAGCATCTCTCCAGGGTCTTCATCATGTGGGACGTCAGGGGCCACTGGTCTGTAGCTGTTCAGATCTTTGGGGTGGGAAGTCTTTGGTACAGGTACCACACAAGATGTTTTCCACAACTGTGGTACCCTCCCCAGCTTCAGGCTCAGGTTGAAGATGTGCTCCACAATCCCACACAGGCTGGGTCTGCCACAGGACTTGAGGAGCTTTGCGCTGATGCCTCCGTTCCCGACGCCTTCCTTGCCTTGATCTTCCTCAGCTCCGTCCTCACCTGGGTCTTAGTGTGGGTCATGTTGGGGGGCTGTGTGTTGGGAGTGGGGGGGTGATGGTGGAGTGGGGTGTGGGCAGCAGGACTCGATGTCTTCAGAGGCAGCAGTGGTTGTTGTGCAGTCAGGGGGGAGGGGCGGTTGGTCAAACCTATTGAAAAACAGGTTCAGATTGGTTCGCCCACTTCCCTGCCCCCCCGTGGCCTGGGGGGAGGTATTCTGGATCCCAGAGATGGTTTTAAAGGTTCTCCAGACCCACGCTGATGTCGCTCTGTTGCAGGCTTGTCCTCCATCTTCTTCCTGAAGCTGGTCCTTGCCTTCTCTGATCTTCCTCCTCAGCTCCCTCTGTACGGACTTCAGCATCTCCCTGTTCCCAGACCTGAAGATCCTCTTCTTCTCTCTCAGAAGTGTTTTTATCTCAGGGTTGATCCAGGGTTTGTTGCTCGAGCAACACCGTGTGGTCTTGGTGGGTACGGTGTTGTCCACACAGAAGCTGATGTAGCCCATGATGGTGTGAATGAGGCCATCGATGTCCTCACCATGTGGATCGCAGAGCTGCTCCAAGGCAGTGGTTTCGAAACAGTCCATTAGAGCATCCATTGCCTCCTCAGACCATAACTTCACTGTGCACGTGACCGGAGGTTGTCTGTGCACTAGGGGTTTGTACACCGGCCGGAGATGAACCAAGTTGTGATCCGATCTCCCGAGTGGGGGGAGTGGTGATGAGGTGTACGCCTCCTTAGTGTTTGCGTAGAATAAGTCCAGTGTTTTATTGTCTCTAGTGTGGCATGTGACATACTGGGTGAACATGGGTAGAATGGGAGACAGTGAAACATGGTTGAAGTCGCCTGAGATGAGGAGAAGAGCATCTGGGTGTTCTGTCTGCAGCCTGCCAGTTACTGAGTGGATGACGTCACGCGCTGTCCCAGCGTTCGCTGTCGGATTTGCATAAATAACAATGCAGATCACGCATGAGTATTCCCTCGGGAGATATGTAGGCCGCATGCTAACAGCTAGCAACTCCATGTCCTCGTTGCAGTGTTGTTGTTTAACCGTGATATGTCCCGGTCTGCACCAGTTGTTATTAACATACATTATCACTCCACCGCCCCTTGCCTTGCCACCGTCTGGTGTTCGGTCTGCCCGTATCGCGTGGAAACCCTCCAGTTCAATGTTAGCATCCGCTGCTAGTTCATTTAGCCACAACTCAGTGAATAACATAAGGCAGCACTCCCGGTACTGTATATGCTATCGTAGCGGGAGATAGCCGCTAGCTCATCTACCTTTCCTAATATCGATCGTACATTCCCCATAACAACGAATGGGAGGGCGGGTCTGTACCTTATATTCCTTGCCTGCCGTCTTACACCAGCACGACACCCACGTCGTTTTCGCCTTATTTCTCCCGGTATGTCGAGTTTTTTCGTTAGCACTGAGTGGCGGTTGAGTGCTAACAGCTGGTCCCTGTTGTACCGTCTCCTGCTGTAAACAGTGGCTCCGTCCACCGGCTCGGGAGACATTTGGGGCGATCTGTGTGTCTGTGATGTATAAGGTGTGTAAGGTGTCGCCCGGATCAGAAAGTTAGAAGAAGAAAATGAACTATGAGTAAATACAAGAAAAACCGTAGATTCCTGTCAAGGTAAATATAAGAGCCATTTGAGTCTTTATTCCAGTATTGATGATTTACTGTACAGTATTGTGTACTGTGGAGTAAATTTCATTTGCTTGCCTAGTTCAAAAATGTCATCATCATCATCATCATAGCAGTCTGTCGTGGGCGACAATGACTGTTTCATTTAGGTCTGATCAGATTCGTCAACATAGCTCTATCCTTAGCCTTCTGCTGCCAGGAACTCCTGTCTATATCCAACTTCTTCAAGTTTCTTTTTACAGTGTCTTTAAATCTGAGCCTTGGTCTACCCTGATTGTGTTTGCCCTCGCATAACTGTGAATAGAGTAACTGCCGAGGGAGACACTGGTGGTCCATCCTCTCAACATGTCCGAGCCATCTCAGGTTCGTCTGTATTAGCATGTCCTTGCATTGATGGTAGACCAGCTCATTTCAACACTTCTATGTTGGTTATCTTGTCTTTCCATGAGATGTTCATCATGGCTCAAAGGTGTTCATCATGTAGCATGGAGTTTCTT
>CM035842.1:134931319-134978611 GCA_020510985.1 Pholidichthys leucotaenia | reverse complement strand
GAAGACGAGAACATAATGGTGATGCTGAGTGTTTACAGCCTTCTAAAATCTTAGCTCTTACCTTAAAGGGATTACTTGTATGACCTTGTATGACAGTGACCTTATTAAAAGCTTTTATATTAACAAGTAGCATTATTAAACATGTATCTCACGGTGCGGCAAATGCTGAAGAACGTTGCAGTTTTTCGATTTGCCAACTTTTATGACAAAAATCAAGGTTCACCCATCATTAGCAACATTTAGCTATGTTTGCTGACAGCAAAAGTTGCGAAAGACAGATGCTGAACATTGGTGACTGTAGTAAATGTTAGGACAGTTGCTTGCGACAATTTGCCACTCTTTTGCCACTGTTTGGGAATGTTTGGACCTTTTGCCAACTCCAAGTCAAATACCAGGCAAAGGTCGGGAAATCTTGGACCCAACCCGTTAAAAAACGGTGAGTAAAACCCTCCCAGCATTCAGATTTCAAGGGGTTTGTAAAGGTTCCAACAACAGTCGATAGGCACTATAGTGCTCAATACTTGGTGAACCAAAAGCATTTTAGTGACATGTGTTACAAGCGTTTGCAAATGCTGACAGCTATTTTGCAGACGTTTACAACTGCTTGTGGAAAAATTAAATGGGAAAGGAATTTTGAGCATGTTTGCAACTGTTTTGCAACCTTGTACGAACCTTGACCAAGCCCAAAAATTGTCAGCATTCACCGCTCCATGAGATACTTCAGGAGGATACTACCTTTACAAATATGGATTCTAGTTGCTTATTATAACTTTTGTGTTACATTTTTGTTTGTTTGTTTTGTTTTTTCTGCAGGACGACTGTTCTTGACCCATCTGAGTCTGGCGGCCTAACGGGTGACGGGACAGTGGTTTTGTAGCCACATTGGCCAGGTCCTCTCTCTTGCTCTCTCTGTCATTCTCCTCCACCTCTTCCCCCCTCTCTTCTCTGTTTATACCTCTCTCTACCCTGGAACTACTCATCTTCCATATACAGTATCTCACAAAAGTGAGTACACCCCTCACATCTTTTGTAAATATTTTTATTATATCTTTTTATGGAACAACACTGAAGATATGACACTTTGATACAATGTCAAAGTAGTCAGGGTACAGCTTGTATAACAGAGTAAATTTGCTGTCCCTCAAAATAACTCAACACACAGCCATTAATGTCTAAACCGCTGGCAACAAAGTGAGTATGCCCCAAAGTAAAAATTTCCCAAATTGTGCCCAATTAGCCATTTTCTCTCCCCGGTGTCATGTGACTTCATTAGTGTTACAAGGTCTAGGTGTGAATGGGGAGCAGGTGTGTTAAATTTTAGTGTTATCACTCTCATACTCTCTCATACTGGTCACTGGAAGTTCAAATGGCACCCCATGGCAAAGAACTCTCTGAGGATCTGAAAAAGAATTGTTGCTCTACATAAAGCTGGCCTAGGCTATAGAAGATTGCCAACCCACCCTGAAACTGAGCTGCAGCACGGTGGCCAAGATCCCTACAGCAGTTTAAAGGACGGGTTCCACTCAGAACAGACCTCGCCATGGTCGACCAAAGAAGTTGAGTGCATGTGCTCAGCCATCTATATCCAGAGGTCTTGCCTTTTGAAAATAGCGTATGAGTGCTGCCCAGCCATTGCTGCAGAGGTTTGAAGGGGGGGGGGGGTCAGCCTCTCAGTGTTCAGACCATACGCCACACACTGCATCAATATTGTCAACATTCTAGCCATTGCCGAGGAGAGAGGATTTTTGTTGTCCACCAGTAACTGATACTTCACACACTGCATTCACACTGATATCATTACCACTGACATACACACACTGGTCTCTCTCTTGCTTTGTTAATGTGTGGATCTGTATTGTCTGCTAATTGTGCAATTAGAGGGTTTTTTTTCTATGTGATCACAATCTTGCTCATTCGAATGAGCTATATTTTGATAACTATGTTTTTTTTCTCTCTGCCCAATGTGTCATCCCCTCCCCCTCTTTACCCCCCACTGTATGAGGCGCCTTGTATGGCTGCCGCGTCATTAGGGAGCGCTTAACATGAGCGCACCTTAGTGATAAGTGGAATTCCTTGCATGTGTAAGCATACTTGGCAATAAAGTTGATTCTGGTCTGCATGGCTGTCATTCCAGAAGGAAGCCCCTTTTAAAGATGATGCATAAGAAAACCCACAAACAGTTTTCTGAAGACAAGCAGACTAAGGACATGGATTACTGGAACCATGTCCTGTGGTCTGATGAGACCAAGATAAACTTATTTGGTTCAGATGGTGTTGTGGCGGCAACCAGGTGAGGAGTACAAAGACAAGTATGTTGCCTACAGTCAAGCACGATGGTGGGAGTGTCATGGTTTGGGGCTGCATGAGTGCTGCCGGCACTGGGGAGCTACAGTTCATTGAGGGAACCATGAATGCCAACATGTACTGTGACATACTGAAGCAGAGCATAATCGGAAACAGGGCCACAGGGCAGTATTCTAACATGATAACCACCCCAAACACACCTCCAAGACGACCACTGCCTTGCTAAAGAAACTGAGGGTAAAGGTGATGGACTGGCTAAGCATGTCTCCAGACCTAAACTCTATTGAGCATCTGTTGGGCATCTTCAAAAGGAAGGTGGAGGAGCGCAAGGTCTCTAACACCATGATGTCGTCATGGAGGAGTGGAAAAGGATTCCAGTGGCAACCTCTGAAGCTCTAGTGAACTCCATGCCCAAGAGAGTTAAGGCAGTGCTGGAAAATAATGGTGGCCACACTTTGGGCACAATTTGGACATTTTCACTAGGGGTGTTCTCACTTTTGTTGCCAGCAGTTGAGACATTAATGGCTGTGTGCTGAGTTATTTTGAGGGGACAGCAAATTTACAGTTATACAAGCTGTACACAAACTACTTTACATTGTATCAAAGTGTCATAGCTTCATTGTTGTCCTATGAAAAGATATGAAATATTTACAAAAATGTGAGGGGTGTACTCACTTTTGTGAGATACTGTACCATTAATAGTCGTTATCATTTAGTGTTAAGTCTTTGAGTGTGACTGTCGCCGAATTGCGACATAACCCCAAGTGGTCAACAGTGGTAAAGATTTTTTCCAAGAAACTAGTCAGATCAGATGACAGAACTTTCCAAGGCTATAACTTTAATGTGGTAAGAGATTATGGCTTTCTGTCAATTAGAAAGATGTAAAATATGATCCAAAGTTTCAAATAGGAGTGATTTTACACATCTAATTTGCATAATGCCGTGGCAGCTATATTGAATTACATAACTCAGTCAAAAGCAGACTTTGGACATATTTACACAAAGAATGGTTCTGTCTTTTGACACCGTTTTTTGTACAGGGGTACGTTATCATCTTATCTTCAAAGTATATGAACAAGAAATCAGTACAATGTAAAAAAACAAACAAACAAAAAAACAAAGAATTTCGCCACTTACCAGTGGTGAAGGGGACTCACTCGCTGCCGTGGTTGGTCCATTTTCGTCCATTGTGGTCGTTATTTTGCGTTCTGTTGGTTATTTAAACTCTCTACCACATCTACAAAGTCTTATGATTATGCCACATAAATTTTGCTTGTATCCCGCAGCTATTTTCCGTGTAGGAAGCTGTCTTAGTGACAGTGCACAACGATGGATGGCGGCCATATTAGCTTTCTGAGCTAAAAGAAGGTAAAACAGGAAAAGGAAATAAGGAGTTCTTCTACTTTGGTGTATTCAGTGTCAGCCATGATTCCTCCAACGCGTGTCTGCCACCTTCAGAACTGGCACGATCAGTACAAGTCGTCAGTACAGCTGGGGAGTACAGGAATGTCAGAATTAGTTGACAGGCGCAGTGCCGCGCTCTGCCAATAGGGACACGCAAAATCTCACACTCAAAGGGTTAAGACATGCTTTAGGCTTTGGGATGGGTGGGTAGTCTTGATGGCAGAGATGATATGAGACATGACACTGAAATGATATAAAATTTGGGGGGGCAATTCTAAATCATGTGGTAGAGACATAACTGCTTTGAGGCAAAAGATTAAATCAGCAAAACGTGCATTTTTATCCATTTGTCTATAAAATGCATTTTGATTTGTGTTTGTTAGGCAAGTTACCAAATTGACAAAACTGTTTTTTTTTAAGAAGATGCTTAAACTTGCTGTAACTGTAGAAAATACTGTTAGATTATACTACACTGTCAAACACAACTTTGATCAGAGTTATCTCTGTGATGATATTTAAGGTTTTTAAATTTGTTTGTAGTACTTTATAGGAATTGTGGTGACAACTTTTCCATTACACCTATTTTCATTATAAAAGGGCTTTTATTTGGAAAACTGTGATTCCTTTACTTACCTCTGCTGCTTTTTTTTTCCTCATGCCATTTTCTTCCAGGTGCCTCCCAGACTGTCTGACTCTCGTGAGTCTGAACCTTTCCGGAAACCCGTCTGTTACCGCAGCAGGACTCCACAGCATCCTGAGGTCTGCTAGAAAAGCCCAACGGCCGTTGACACTGCTGAATCTTCAAGGTATGCACGATTCAAAGGTTTTGACCCATTTACCTTTCATAGCTTCATCTTTCACTTTGTGGAATCAGATCTGCTGTGAAACTAAACTTCAGTTATGAAACTCACACGTGGAGAGGTGTAGTTTTAAAGAAGGAACATTTTAAATGGAAATTTTTAACTTTTTTTCTTTTAGTATTATTTGTCACAAAATGTTATCCTGTTTTAGAATTTAAATAGATTTGGAATGTTGATAGAGCTTTGTTTAAGCTTCATATATACACATTAATGTTTAGTTTCTTCTTGCATCTTTCTTTAAGTTTTTTGACTGGTTGATTTTAATATGGATGCTGTATGTAAAAATGGCCATTAATGGCACCATGGAAAGATTTTTAGCCTTTGGTAGTGTGTCAGGGTGCTTTAACACCTTAAAAGCGGCGTGTCCACCAAACGCGTTTTTTGTTGCCTGACCGCCCTTAACACCTTTTTTTCAGCGCTTGTGCACTGCACGCTGGAGAAAAAAAGTCCGTGCCCTGTATCCTAACAACAGCTTGTCACTCACAGCTCAGCACTTCCTATGACCTTTCCTATGGTCAGACTTTCTACTTATTTTCTTTTTTAATAGCAGTCTCTAAATAACAATGGACAGGAAACATATTCTGGCATTGGTAGCAGCTCTGGATGGACAATATGATGGCACGGAAATGAAAACAGGAATCTGGCTACAGACTGTATCGGCGTCCTATGGCCCACCCTTCCTTAATTCTGATTGGCTGCTTAGAAAGATGAGCTCAGTTGTAGTCCGAAAAGTTGAAGTTTTTTCAGCCCTGAGTACTGTGACAAAAAGCAGCCACCACCGAGAGTGTTCGCTGGACTACATAGAGAATGAATAGAAAATAGTCACCCACAGTGGAAAAAACACATTTGGTGGACACACAGCCTAATTTGTTTCCTTTGTAAACTTGCAGTGCCCCCTCTCCTCTTGGTGCAGTTTCTTACGAGAAAAATTGAAGTGTATCAAAAAGAGTCACTTCAACTCACAGAACATCCTCTCCACTTTGTGGTCAGGCGTGCTTTCACTCAGAGCAATGAGATTAGCTAGAGAAATATCATGTTGTGGGAATGTGGGAATGACGAGACAGAGTTCTCTCTCAAGTCAGCTTTATTCACATCACCAATATCTCACAGAAGAATGAATGCAACACAGGAAACTCTCGTCCTTAAATCCCAGGACTCTTACAGTTCACAAGTCACATGTCTCACAGACCACATTGCATTAAAATTCACAGTAACAATGCATCTCCTCTTTAATCCTTTAATTACCCCCCCACAGTCTCAAGCCTTGCAGCTTCCTGTAATTTCACAGGAAGCTCTGCCTTTGTTCTGATCTAAAATGTGAGTCACAAAGCAGGTCACTGCAGGTCACAGATGTGTGTCCACCACACAAGCCCCCCCAACATTTTAGAACAAACAAGAGAATAACAACATGCATGCCGTGATAGTATCAATACAGATCAGTCCACATGCTGTCTAGGCTTCAGTCTCCTGCCGTATCTGCTGTAGCTGGGATTCAACGTCTCTGCGGCGCTGTCACGCTGGGGGTTTGCCGTCTGGGGGTGGAAACCCTTCATCAGTCCCTGCGGGTGTTCTGGGGAAACTTTACTCTGTGAAGCCCCCCGCGGGGGTCTACCTCGCCGCGGGGCCCTTGCCAACAGCACTTGCTCATCTGCCACCACAAAAGCGGGTTTGAGTCTGTTTATGCCAACTTTCTCTTTCCTACCCCCTAAATCTAGCAAAAACTGCTTGTCCCCTGTTTCTAGCACTCTGAACGGTCCGTCATAAGGCGGTTGCAGCAAGGTTCGATGCGCATCGTGTCTGACAAAAACAAACTCTGCGTTCTTCAAAGTTTTAGGCACAAAAACGCGCAGAAAACTGTGGTGCGCGGGGCCAGGCAGCGTGCTTGATTCTATGTTACTCCGCAACAGCTGAGACGGGGAGGCGTCTGGCGCAGGGTTATCTGGGAGAAACTCCCCGGGCAGCCGGAGTGGCTGCGCAAACACAAGCTCCACTGGGGAGGCTTCTAAGTCCTCTTTAGGCGCAGAACGCAAACCCAATAACACCCACGGTAACTTGTCTACCCAATTTGCATCCGTCAGTGACGCTCTGAGAGCTGCTTTCAATGACCTATGAAAACGTTCGCATAACCCGTTAGCCTGCGGATTGTACGCGGTTGTGCGGTGAATTGTGACACCCAGGCTGCGGGCCATTGTCGACCAAAGCTCGGACACAAATTGAGGGCCTCTGTCGGACGTAATGTCCGACGGGACGCCGAAGCGCGCCACCCAAGCTGTTAAAAACGCGCGCGCCACCTCCTCGGCGGTGGTTGATGCCAGCGGGACAACTTCAGGCCAGCGTGTGGTGTGGTCCACCATTGTCAGAAGGTGTGTGTACCCTTGTGACGGCGGGAGGGGGCCCACGAGGTCCACATGAATGTGATCGAACCTCTTGGCCGGAATGTGAAATGGCTCCAAAGGAGCCCTCGTGTGCCTGTGTACTTTGGCTCTTTGACACGCCGTGCAGGCTGCTGCCCACTCTTTAACTTGTTTGCGAAGGCTCGGCCACACAAATTTCTCTCCTACCATTTTGACCGACGCGCGCACCCCGAGGTGCGCCAAAGAATGAATCGAGTCAAAAACGCGGCAGCGCCACATGGCCGGTACTACTGGATGCTCCAGGGACCACTCGACCTTATCCGCGGGTTTCTTTTTTTTGAGTGCGGCATACAGCGGCTGCATGAGTTGCGCTGTGCGGGGGAGAAAACGGTTATAAAAATTCACCATTCCCAAAAACTCCTGCAACACCCTGACCGTCTGCGGCCGGGGAAAATCTGCCACCGCGCGCACTTTGTCAAGAAGCGGAACTGCTCCTTCGGGGGAGACGCGGTGTCCTAAAAAATCGATCTGCGACACTTCGCTGGGTTGATTATTAACCCATGATCTCCCAACCTTCGGAAAACTGTGGTCAGGTGTTTTTCGTGTTCGTCTTCGGACGCGCTGGCTACTAAAATATCGTCCAAGTAGACGAACACGAAAGGGAATCGCGAAGCACCGCGTCCATCATGCGTTGGAACATCTGAGCAGCCCCTTTAAGTCCGAATGGCATGCGTAAAAACTCGAATAGGCCAAACGGAGTTATTACCGCTGTTTTGGGTATGTCCTCAGTGCGCACTGGGACTTGGTGGTAACCGCAGACCAAGTCTATTTTAGAAAAAAACGCGCGCCCCTGCCAAATGAACGGAAAAATCTTGGATATGCGGGATTGGGTAGCGGTCGTGCACTGTAGCGTTGTTTAACCTGCGGAAATCCCCACAAGGTCGCCATGATCCGTCAGCTTTCGGGACCATGTGTAGCAGGGAAGCCCACGGACTGTTTGAACGCCTGATAATGCCCAACCTCTCCAGGTTGGCGAACTCCTCGCGCGCTATGGCCAGTTTAACTGCGTCCAAGTGCCGAGCTTTTGCGAAAACGGGCGGTCCGGTAGTGGTAATAAAATGCTCCACCCCGTGTTTAGCGACTGTTGCTGAAAATGTGGGGACCGTGAGTGCTGGGAACTGAGTGAGCAGTGTGTGGAACTTGCCGCTTGCAGCTGTGACGTTGGCTTGTGCTGTTGGCGGGGCCACTCGCGCTGTACAGGGAATAGAATCAAAAGAAAGTGCATTAACCAGGCGCCTGTTAGCTAGATCAACCAACAACCCATGTGAGCACAAAAAATCAGCCCCCAACATATTAAAATTCACTGCTGCTACAACAAAAGTCCACTCAAATGTACGGCCGCGTAGAGACAGAAGCAAGAAGTCTTCTCACCAAAGGTCTTAATCTCCGAGCCGTTCGCTGCTGTCACCCCGGGACCACTGGAACCTGCTAGTCTGTCCGCGTAGGAAGGTGTGATGAAACTCAACTGGGAGCCTGTGTCCACGAGGAACTGTCTCCCCGAGTGTGCGTCCAACAAGTACAGCAGCTTATTCTCCTCCCCGAGGGCCGCGGCTACTACTGACCCCAGGTCTTGGCGTTTCCCGAACGCCTGAACTGGCACGGTGGTACACATTTGCGTGCCCTCTCTGTGAAGCGGCGATGGTAGAAACAAAGGACGTCTGATCCGCCTTCCCTGGCCCTTGCCGCCGCCGTCGTCGGTGAGTCTGGTACCGCTGCCTCTGGCCCCCTGTCATCTCCGGTCGTCGCGCCGAGTTCCGCAGCAGCGGCCGTAGCCGCGCACCACTTGGTGGCGTTGACAATCCTCCCGGCCTCCCGGCCCAGCGCGCAGTAGTCCCGTTGAGCCAACAGTGGCGAACTGGCCAGGGTCGCTCTCGCTGCTGACGGTAGAGTCCTGAGGAAGAGGTGGGTGAAAATGAAGTGATCGTCATCAGAGTCTTTCAACCTCAACAACTTCTCCATCAGGTTCACGGGCATGTCATTTTCCAACTCCGTCAGCGCCAGGAGCCTCTCTGCTCGCTCCTCCGCCGAGGGGGTGAATTGCTGGATGAGTGCAGCCTTCAACGTGCCGTATTTGTCGCTGTCCGGCGGCTGGTCGATCAGGCTCTCCACATTCTGGGCCGTGTTGTTGTCCAGCTTTGCGACTACGTGGTAGAATTTTGTGGCGTCTACCGATATCCCCCGGAGGTTGAACTGCGCCTCAATCGCGTTGAACCAGGAGCGCGCATTGTTCTGCCAGAAGTCCGGTAGCTGGACTGTAGTGGCATTCGCTTGGCTGGGGGCTCCTGACGAGACTGGCCCGGGGGAATTCTCCTCTTGCATGATTCGTCTTGGGTCACCAGTGTGGGAGTGTGGGAATGTGGGAATGACGAGACAGAGTTCTCTCTCGTCAGCTTTATTCACATCACCAACATCTCACAGAAGAATGAATGCAACACAGGAAACTCTCGTCCTTTAATCCCAGGAGCCTGTTTTCCACTAGCCCAGCACACCTCGGTACGGCTCGATTCACTTCAGTACGGCTCGGAATGCTTCTGTCTCCATTAGCACAGTGTTGTGCTTGTGCTGTGATGGTTTGTGTTAGGAGGTTTTAGAAGCGGGGCAGCAGCAGATTCTCAGCGAGGCGGGGCCACACTCCCGTGATGTTACGCACCGGACTGAGTCCTTATTTACACGAGACAAAAAATGGAGGATTCAAGGATTATTGCCTTGCTCACTCTGTGGTTTTATCTCACAATTAATTTTATCTCATAATTAAGCTGCAACAACACAAGTCACTTTTGTTTTGAATTAACTGCCAAATGACCTAGAAATAATGAGCTGAAACTTGTTTTTATTCGTATTAAATAATGAGACGGTGGCACACTGTCCAACACCACATCCTAGGGCATTTTGGATGTACTGAATTAAAAAAATTCATGTTTTTCACCTTCAGGTCAACGTTTGGAACAACAGTATTATTATTTTCCGTTTAGATGATGCTACACTCCTTCTAAAGTATTGTAAATCTCTGAATTTGGAATGCCGATAGAACATTCAATTTACATATACTTGTACCTTTGACTTGGTGCTAATTTTTTATGATATTTCAATAAAAAGAACAGAAAGCTTACAAAAAGATTTCTTTTTTGGTCTAGTTAAAAATTACATTACCTTTACAATGGTTGACCCTCAGCATCATTTTGATCAGACTAGGCAATGGAATTTCTATGTAATTATACTGTTTTATAATTCAGTGTTATAACAGACAAACCACACTTTCCAAAACAATTCCATTTTATTATATACAAAATATTAAAATTAAAAAAAACTTTGCAACACAACATGAAGGTTAATCAACATTTTATACACGCCGACCACTGAGTGCTGAGGCTCGGTAGAATGAAGGTGTCTCTGCCAGCTGTGGGTCATGAAGGCTCGGTTGAATAATCCATGCGGGCTGTCGCGGCGGATGCGTGGGATGATTCTACAAGGAAAATGCACACAATAAAATACAGCACGTAAGTGCAAGATATACAGAAAAGCCAATAGTTTTTAACAAGAATACATAAGCTTATTTCAGCGTATTGTTCACATGAATAATTACAATAAAAGCTTTAGTCCGCAGTGTGCTGCAATAAAGCAGCGATCCATCCACAAATGAACAGCTTTTTTATTGCATAAATAAACTGAGCGTCTTACCGAATATATTTGCGAAAAAACGCACAATAAAAAAAAATTAAAACTCACCGTTAAAGGACTCCGATGTCGAGACCTCCCGGTATATTTTTTCATTCCGGGCGGCTCCGTCTAACTCGCGCTGAATACGTTCGTCTGACAATGCAGTGAGTAGACACTGCAGCTCCTTACTGCTCCATGGAACACCCTTATTACGCGAAGCCATTTTTGATAGAGAATAAATGAAAATAGCACAGCAATACACTGAAAAGGAACCGCCAACAGTGGTTGTGTGCTGAGTAAAGGCGGTGTGTAGATTTTTTTTTTTTTTTCAAAAACTTTATTGAGAAGGTTGTGAAGATTTGGTAGATGAGGAGGAGGAGAGGGGCGGTTACAACCTGACCAATCAGCGGCGACCAGTCTGTTAACGTCACAACACGGCACAGCTCAGCACTGCTGTACCCTGCCCTTGAGCGGGGCTGAGAATCTCGGCTGTTAAACCGTGTTGGGGCTTGTGGAAAAGCGTACAAAGCGTGCTGCGCCGTCCCGTGTCGCGCTAAAGCGTGCTAGTGGAAAAGGCCCTTTATAGTTCACAAGTCACGTCTCACAGACCACATTGCATTAAAATTCACAGTAACAATGCATCTCCTCTTTAATCCTTTAATTACTCCCCCACAGTCTCAAGCCTTGCAGCTTCCTGTAATTTCACAGGAAGCTCTGCCTTTGTTCTGATCTAAAATGTGAGTCACAAAGCAGGTCACTGCAGGTCACAGATGTGTGTCCACCACAATGTTGTATTTTTCATGAGTGCTACGGAAATCTGTGACTCAGAATCTAAGGCTGCATCGACAAATAAGGACAGATGGGTCCTTAGACATGCAAGAAGGACACAGATCCAGAAAACAGTTACAGTGGTATGCAAAAATTTGGCCACCCAATATATTTTTTAAATGAAAAGATGTAAACACAGTCTCTGTAGGATATGGAAAAAACCACAGTACATTACTGCATGATTACTTTTTTCATAAATTGAACAATGAATAAATACATATACAACTGTGGAAATGCAACAGTCTGAGCACTCTACACACTTAATTAAACACACTAATAAAAAAAACACTACTACTATGGCCTGTTTTGCAGTCTTCCAGGATGGGTGGTGTGATGCTAGCTGCTGCTAGTTCTGAAGAATGATAACAAAAGAACACGTTCAGCCCAGCAAAGATGGCGAGCCCATAAAATGGTGTATAGGTCACATGACCCAGTCAGTGTCAACACAGTAGTGTTAGCAATATGGTCTCACTAGCTAATACAGTGGTACCTCTACTTACGAACGTCTCTACATACGGAATTTTCAGGTTACGAGACGCCTCAACGGGAAAATATTGCCTCTAGTTACGAACGAAATTTCAGGATACGAAAGGCAAAAAAGTACGCGCTCCTCGCAGCTTCCGTAGTTTACCGAACGTAAACATACCTGTAGCTGCTCTGCCATTGGCTATCGCCTAGCATCTTCCTGGTATCCCATTGGCCACGAAGTTTTTTTTTTTTTCCAAAACTTTATGCATTTGGTTGATCTCGCCAAAGAATATGGCCGTAATACATCAACGATCAGCACGGTATTAAAACAAAACGAAGCACTTACAAGCCGACAAAAGCAAACGTCCTTGGATCAGAACATGAACCAAAGAAGGCAAACGGCGACGACGTCGACGACGATAGCAGTTAAAGGGTAAATGAACATAATTTTTATTATTCTTTCTCTTTTATTATTCTTTTATTATTCTTTCTCTCATTTTAAACTCTCATTTTATGTTTATTGTGCAGTAATCTAATTGTAACATGTATTTGTTACATGTTTTGATGCGTTTTTACGATTTATAAAAAATTTATGCCCGAATTTTGGGGGCTTGGAACGGATTACGGCATTTACATGTAAAACGCGCCTCTACTTACGAATTTTTCACGTTACGAGAATTCTTCCGGAACGAATTAAATTCGTAAGTAGAGGTACCACTGTACCTAGAATTGAGTGGAGACAACACATATGGAAAGGATTAAGTCTGTGTTCATGCCGATGATGTGGGCACCACGACTCACTACCATAGAGTTGAGTAATTACCATGCAGGTTTCAGAGATGCATACTTTAAGATGGAGAGAAAGCAAAAGAAAAAAATCACTAAAATATGTATTTTTGCATGCAACCCTTTCTGGAAATTTGAGTCAACTGTTATGCAGGTAAGGTCACAGATTTCCACGCAGCACCAGCACTCCTTGTTTTATTCAGTCACTTTAATCTTGTTTTTTCATGTACTCCAGATGAAGTTTTTTTAAAGCCTTGAATTGGTATTCAGCAACAGACCTCTTAATGAGCCGTTTGCTAAAGTACATTTTTGTATTTTTTGTCCATATGGAGAGCTGAGCATGTGTGTAACAGCCTGAACCTCCTCACAACTCCACCAAATTTGTCCACGGTTCATCCTGTAGCATGTTTTAGTGTACAAACTAAAGATAATCAAATCTACACATAATGTAATGCTCTAAAATTATGATTTCCAGCTTTTGGTGAGGTACACTTTCTTACTAGTAGGAATGCACCAGGGCTGACCAGATGAACTAGAGAGTAGGATTGAAAACACCTTATGAGGGCTGACGAGCAGTCATACAGTGCTGTGTACAAGTATTTGCCCAGTTCTTGATTTCTTATATTTTTGCATATCTGTCACACTTAAATGTTTCGGATCATCAAAACAAATGTTAATATTAGAGAAAGATAACCCGAGTAAATACAAAATGCAGTTTTTAAATGATGATTTCATTTCTTAAGGGGGAAAAAACTATCCTATGCTGGACCTATGCGAAAAAGTTGCATCATGAATTAACTGTGATTAACCACATTTTTTGGAAAGATGAGTTGGAAGCAGTGGGCGGCGCGGTGGCGGAGTGGTTAGCATTGCGGCAGCACAGCAACTCACCCTTGGCCGGAGGATCCTGGGTTCAATCCCAGCCCCCGACCAACAGTGATCTGTGTGGAATTTGCATGTTCTCCCCGTGTCTGCGTGGGTTTACTCCGGGATTTCGCCGGTTTCCTCCCACATGCCAAAAACATGCAAGTTAGGTTAATTGGCATCAAAACTGGGGATTCTAAATTGTCCTTAGGTATAACTGTGAGAGTGAATGGTTGTCTGTCTCTCTGTGTTGGCCCTGCGATGGACTGGCGATCTGTCCAGGGTGTGCCCTGCCTCTCGTCCAAAGATGCTGGGATGGGCTCCTGCCCCCCCGCGACCCGAAAAGGATTAAGCGGAAGAAGATGAATGAATGAATGAATGAGTTGGAAGCACACCTCTTTGAAAGACTTGCTTCCCATTACATCTGGCGTAAAACTAACACAGCATTTCATAATAAAAAGATCATCATACCAACAGCCAAACGTGGTGGTGGTAGTGTGATTGTCTGGGACTGTTTTGCTGCTTCAGGACCTGGACGACTTGCTGTAATTAACGGAACCATGAATTCTGCTCTTAACCAGCAAGGTGGTACAGTGGTTAGCATCATTAACACTAGAGGGTTCCAGGTTCAAATCCACAGGCTGACGGGGGTAGAACCCTTCATGTTTGATGTTTGCATGTTCTCCCTGTGCTGTGTGGGTTTACTTCAGGTGCTCTGGTTTGCTCCCACAATTCAAAAACATGCGTTGGATTAACTGGTGATTGTAAATTGTCCCTTGGTATCTGTCTCTGATAGGCCCTTAAGAATACAGGGTTAGTACTAGTGAAGTTCTTTGAGTTGACTTTGAGACTAGAAAAAGTGTGATACCAATTGAACTGAATTGAATATAATTCAATTCATTCAACTTTATTTATATAGCGCGATTTCACAACAACAGTCATCTCATAGCACAGATGAAAAGAACAGACATGTAGAGAGCAAACAGCACGATGGGGACTCAATCTGTAGGAGAGAACAAACAGATGTTAATGACCAGCAAAAAAAAAAATATTTCATTGAGAGTGAAGAAAGGAGTGAAGCCCAGTGCATTATTGGAGGTCCTCCGGCCGTCTAAACCTATTAGCAGCATAACTAAGGGAGGGTTCAGAGACACATGATCCCTCCCTTATCGTAGGCTATATTGAAAAGGAAGGTTTTAACCCTTTTCTTAAAAACAGAGATCGAGTCAGACTCCCGAATCCAGATTGGCAGCTGGTTCCACAGGAGAGGAGCTTGATAACTGAAGGCTCTGCCTCCCATTGTACTTTTGGAGATTCTAGGTATTACAAGTAATCCAGCATTTTGCGAGTGTAGTGCTCTGTTAGGAAAATAGGGTAGTATCAGATTTTTGAAATAAAAAGGGGCCTGATTGTTTAGAGCTTTGTAAGTGAGAAGAAGGATTTTAAACTTAATTCTAAACTCTATGGGAAGCCAATGAAGGGAGGCCAGAACCAGAGAGATATGATCTTTCTTTCTAGTACCTGTTAAAACTCTTGCTGCAGCATTTTTGATCAACTGAAGACTTTTTCAAGATGTTTTAGGACAACCTGATAATAAGGAGTTACAATAATCTAATCTAGAGCTAACCAAAGTGTGGATCAGTTTCTCAGCATCACTCTGAGACGAGATGCTCCTAATTTTGGCAATATTACACAAATGATAGAAGGCAGTCTTGGAAACGAATTTAATATGCGAATTGAAAAACAGATCTTGATCAAAAATAACTCCAAGGTTCCTCACAGAACTATTAAGAGAAAGAATAACCGCATCCAAACTAAGAGTGTGATTTGGAAAGGTATTTCTAAGGTTTTTTGGACCAACAAGAATGACTTCAGTCTCATCTGAATTTAATAGCAGGAAATTACAAGTCATCCAAGCTTTGATTTCCTTAAGACAGGCTTCTGACTTGGCTAATTGATTACTATGTGGAGAATGTGTTCAAGGATGAGGCTGAGTTTGTTCCTCAGATTCAGCTTTATTCACAGAGCACATCTCCAACAAATCTCAAAGCAAATCAAGAAGAAGTTTTCATCTCACATCAGGGGTTTTATACCCCGGGCACGAAACAGCAGTCACATGGTGTTTGATCAAACATACAGTCACATGGTACTTAATCTCAATCACAAATTAACCCCTTTGATCTCACACCATTGTCCTCTAGTCTCTGTGGCCCGGAAATCTTCCCCGGTCGTCTTCCGGAAACAAAGGCCGAATCTCACACTCCTCTGCTGAATCCCAGAGTCTCAGTCCTCTTTGTTCCATGAGACGTGAAGCACACAATAAACATACAGCAACACATTTGTGGGGAATATGTAACCAACATATGTGCCACAACTATCATCTGGCTTCATTGACGGGTATAATTGTGTGTCATCTGCATAAGAATGAAAATGTATACAGTGCTTTCTAATAATGTTGCCTAACGGAAGCATATATAAACTAAAAAAGTAGGGCCTAGCACAGATCCCTGTGGAACTCCATGACTGAGCTTTGAGTTGGAAGAAAACTCATTATTGACATGAACAAACTGGAAACTATCAGATGGATAAGATCTAAACCACTGCAACGAAGTTCCATTAAGTCCAACATAGTGTTCTAATCGATCAAGTAGAATATTATGATCGATAGTATCAAAAGCTGCACTAAGGTCTAAAAGGACAAGTACAGAAACAAGTCCATTATCAGATGCGATAAGGAGGTCATTAGTGACCTTCACTAAGGCTGTTTCAGTGCTATGATGGATTCTAAACCCAGATTGAAACTCTTCAAATAAACCATTTCCCTGCAAGTGGTCAAATAATTGCATAGCAACAACTCTTTCAAAGATTTTTGAAATGAAAGACAGATTAGAGATTGGTCTATAGTTAGCTAAAACTCCTGGATCCAGCGTTGGCTTTTTGAGTAAGGGCTTAATTACAGCAGTTTTAAAAGCCTGCGGTACATGGCCTAATATTAATGAAGAATTGATTATTTGAAGAATAGTGCTACCAAACAATGGGAAGACTTCTTTAAATAACCTAGTAGGAATAGGGTCTAAAAGACAAGTTGAAGGCTTGGATGAGGAAATTATTTTATCTAACTCTAAAAGGTCAATTGGAGTAAGCTCATCCAAACAGGTATCAATTGAAGGAGTTGTAGTAGTTACTGTATTTAAGTTAATGGTGGGAAGAATCTGACTGATTTTATCTCTGATAGATGAAATTTTATTTTTGAAAAAGTTCATAAAGTCCTGACTAGTAAGCTCTAAGGGAATGCTAGGATTGACAGAATCCTGACTCTGTCAGCCTGGCTACAGTGCTGAAAAGAAACCTGGGATTATTCTTGTTCTCTTCTATTAACGCAGAATAATAAGTTGTTCTAGCTTTTCTAAGAGATTTTTTATAAATTAAAAGATGATTTCTCCAAGCTAAATGGATTTCATCTAAATTAGTGGAGCACCATTTTCTTTCTAATTGACGAGTCTTCTGTTTTAAGCTACGAGTTTCTGTGTTGAACCAAGGAGTTAGAAATCTCTGATTAGACTTTTTGTTTTTCAAAGGGGCCACCATGTCTAGAGTCTGATGCAGAGAATCTGTAACACTATCTACCATGCTATCAGTTACAGAAGGCGTAAGCTGTCTATAGCTTATTTCCGTTGTGTTGACACATGGCATAGAGGAAACAATCTGCATAAATTTGGTTACAACATCATCTGAGAGGCATCTGCTGTAGTAATATTTTTCTTTAGGAGCCAAATAGTCAGAAATAGTAAAATCAAAGGTTAACAGACAATGATCTGACAGTACAGGGTTATGAGGAGACGCTACCAGATTTTCTATTTCTATGCCATATGTCAGAACAAGGTTCAACGTGTGGTGGAGATAATGGATAGAATTTCCTTCTTTCTGAGAAAACCCCATCGAGTCTAATATTGAATTAAATGCCATATTAAGCCAATCACTATCTACATCTACATGTATATTAAAGTTCCATACTATAATTATTCTATCTGATTTCAGCACTAAATCAGCTAAGAATTCGGCAAATTCAGATAAAAACTCTGTGTAAGTTGATGGAGGACAATTAACTATGGCAAATAAAATTGGGTTTAGCCTAAAATTGCTAAAATGCCCAACACTGAGGACCAGGCCCTCAAAGGAATGATAACGTGTTTTTGCTTTACATTAACTAGTAATTTGGAATGGTAAATTGTTGCTACTCCTCCTCCACGACCAGAACTTCTGGGATTTTGACAGTTTAAATAACCAGAGGGAGTTGATTCATTTAAATCAACATAATCATCTTGCCCTAACCAAGTCTCTGTAAGGGATATTAAATCAATCTGATGATCAATTAACAGATCATGGACTAACAGAGACTTGGGAATTAGAGACCTAATATTTAACAAACTGCATTTAATTTTTAAATTATGAGGACGAACAGAAGCTAAGTCATTAAATTTAGAGACTTCATGTTTAAGTTGAGTTTTACCAACTTTTTGTTTAATCACTTTGGGATGCTTATACATTATATTTTTATTTACTTTGGAGGGAGCAGACAATGATTCTCTGATGGGGAAGACAGGGGCCAAGTTATAAGGGTGGCGGATGAAGAGGAGCTGCAGAGAGGCGTGTAAGACTGCGACTCTGCTTCCTGGTCCCAACTCTGAGTTGTTAAGGTTTTGGAAATTTGGATAAAAATGATGCCAGATTGTTAGATAAAAGAGACGCACCATCCAAAGTGGGATGGACACCATCTCGTCTAATAAGACCAGGTTTTCCCCAAAATGAGTTCCAATTGTCTATGTAGCCTACATCGTTTGCAGGACACCACACAGACAGCTTGCGGTTGAAGGATGACAAGCGGCTAAACATGTCATCACTGGTCAGATTGGGGAGGGGCTCAGAAAATACTACAGAGGCAAAGTCACACACCGACTCCACATTAAGTTTTGTGACTTCCAACTGCTGGAGTCGGATGTCGTTAATGCCAGAGTGGATAACAATTGTGGAGTATTTACAGTTACTTTTCGCCAGCATTTTCAAATTTGACTCGATGTCGCCTACTCTGGCCCCAGGAATGCATTTGACTATGGCCGCTGGAGCCTCTAGGTTCACGTTTCTGACTACAGAGTCACCAATGATCAGAGTTTTTTCCTCAGCGGGTGTGTCACTGAGCGGGGAAAAGTGATTAGAAACATGAAAAGGTTGGCGGTGAACCAGGGGCTTGTGGCTAAGCTTCCTTCTCACCATCACCCACCTATTCTCCTGGCTGCTCAGGAGGGCCGGAGGACCGCTAGTAGGCCGCCCTATGCTAAGGAGCTCTGCTGCAGCTAAGGGGTGTCCGTCATTATTAACTGGTGCAGACGGTGTTTCAATGCAGCAGAGCCGGGATTCCAAATCAGACAACCTCGCCTCAAGCGCCTCAAAAAGACAGCATTTATTACATTTACCATTATCACTGAAAGAGGCAGAGGTGTAGCTAAACATCTGACAGAGAGTGCACACCAGAGAAGAAGGGGAAGGAGAGCTAGTAGCCATAGCTAGTGGCTAACCCAAAGCTAACAAAAACACTGATGAAAGGTGAACAGAAGGCTAAAGAGGGTGATTAGATGACACTGAGTGCACACACACAGGTGCAAGAGGCTTGTTAAACAGAAATGAGAGCTGACAGTAGATGGAAAAAAGTGATTAAAATACAATTAAAGGCAAAAATCCTCAGGAAATTGAGGAGAGCTAACCACAGAGCAAATGACACAGACAGCCAGCAACACAGGAAGTGATGATACATTACCACAGGAAGTGTATAAGTACAGGTCCTTACCAGAAAATCCTGAAGGAGAATGTCCGGCCATCAGTTCATGACCTCAAGCTCAAGCCCTCCAATGTGGCTCAATTAAAACAATTCTGCAAAGAAGAGTGGGTAAGAATTCCTCAACAGCAATGTAAAAGACTCATTACCATCCATCCATTCATTTTCTACCACTTTTCCGGAGGTCTGGGTCGCGGAGGCAGCAGTTCAAGCAGAGAAGCCTAGACTTCCCTCTCCCCAGCCACCTGCTCCAGCTCTTCAGAGAGGATACCAAGGTGTTCCCAGACCAAATGGAAGACATAGTCTTTCCAGTGAGTCCTGGATCTGGCCTGGGGTCTCCTCCCAGTGGAATGTGCCCGAAACACCTCAAGTGGGAGGCGTCCAGGAGGCATCCTGATCAGATGCCCAAACCACTTCAACTGGCTCCTTTCAATGTGGAGGAGCAGCGGTTCTACTCTGAGCCTCTCCCGGATGCCTGAACTTCTCACACCATCTCTAAGGGTGAGTCCAGCAATCCTATGAAGAAAGCTCATTTCAGCCACTTGTATCCACAATCTCATTCTTGTAGTCATAATCAATCAATCAATCAATCAAACTTTATTTCTAAAGCTCTTTAAAAACAACTACCATTGATACAAAGTGCTGTACATCAGGAATAGATAAAATGAAAAAAACATAAAAGACAATAAAATGTAACTAAAAAGGTATAAAACAAAACAAGTAAAAATAACAATCATATAATAAAAGCAATAAAAGAAGTAAAATCAATGTCTCATGCTGGGTTGAAGGCCAAGGAGTAAAAATGAGTTTTAAGATAAGTTTTAAAAGTGGACACTGAAGGAGCCTGTCTAATAGGCAAAGGAAGACTGTTCCATAGTTTAGGAGCAGCAATGTGGTCCCTCTTACGTGTTCCAGTTAAAAGACGTGCAGCAGCATTGTGAACCAACTGGAGATGTGCGAGAGAAGACTGGCTGGCTCCAAAATAAAGTGCATTACAGTAATCCAGCCGAGATGTGATGAAGGCATGAATTACTGTCTCAAAGTGCTGTTTAGAGAGAATGGGTTTAACCTTTGCCAGTTGCCTTAAATGAAAAAGCTGCACTTCACTACTGCAGCAATTTGACGGTCTAGTTTAAAATCACTGTCCATCTTAAAACCCAGATTAGTGACAGTAGGTTGGACAAACCCTGTCAAGGGGCCCAGGTCAACGGGGCTGGTGGGGTGGGGTGGGACTCACAGGAGCCACTGTGTCCAAACACAATCACTTCTGTCTTCTTTTCATTAAAACTTAAGAAGTTCACTGCCATCCAATCTTTAATGTCATTAAGGCATTCAAGAAGTGATTTGATTGATAAAGCCTCCTTCTGACTTACTGGAACAGCATAGCAATGGAAGGAGATGCCATGCTTTCTAAGAACTGAACCCAGTGGAAACAGATAAAGTGAAAAGAGCAAAGGCCCTAAAATTGAGCCCTGTGGGACCCCACATGACAGGGAAGCAGAGGAGGATTCAGAACCAGCAAGGCTTACACACATGGTTCTATCAGTTAAATAGGACCTGGATCATTCCAATGCAGTACCAGAAATACCCACAAGATACTGCAGGTGAGAAATTAAAATTTCATGGTCACTGTATCAAAAGCGGCGGTTAGGTCTAGCAGAACAAGAACCACATAATCACCAGAATCAGACATCAAAAGGATGTAATTAAAAACCCTTAATAGTGCTGACTCTGTACTATGTAGGGGTTTAAAATCAGATTGGAACACCTCCAGAATATCATGTTCATCCAAAAAAAGCCTTCAACTGGGAAAAAAAAAAACTATTTTCTCCAGTATTTTTGAAATAAAAGGTAGCTTGGAGATTGGCCGAAAATTAGCCAACACAGTGTGGTCAAGACCAGATTTCTTTATTAGGGGTTTAACTACTGCATGCTTAAAATTTGTAGGAACCACACCAGAAGATAAACTGCTGTTTAAAATGGTTAAAACTGATTGACCTATGCTAGGAAAGACTTCTTTAAAAAAAATCGAGGAGGGAGAGCATCACAAGGGAAGCCTGGGGGCCTAATATGATCAACCACATCCTGTAATTGTTGCAAGGTCACAAGCTCAAACTGATTAAAAACAGCAGAGCAAGGGACAGACACAGAGGGGTCAGAGGCAGGAGATGGGATCAGAGCCCTAATGGTGGTGACCTTATCAATAAAGAAATATAAAAAGTCATTGCATGTTACAGATGATGTCCTTCATCATCTTGTCCTTCAGGATCCAACCGATGATCCTGAAGGACAAGCTGCTGCGCGCAGGGGTGGACCAGCACCTGTCATCATGGATCCTGGACTACCTCACGAACCGGCCTCAGTTTGTGAGAACCCGGGACTGTGTTTCCGACACGATCATCAGTAGCACGGGGGCCCCCCAGGGAACGGTGCTGGCTCCCTTCTTGTTCACTCTTTATACTGCGGACTTCTCACACAACACAACACATTGCCATCTACAGAAGTTCTCTGATGACTCTGCGATCGCTGGTCTCATCTCCAGCGGAGATGAAGCTGAGTACAGAGGGCTTATCCAGGACTTTGTGGACTGGTGCCATCGGAACTGCCTCCAGATCAACGCGAGGAAAACTAAGGAGCTGGTGGTGGACTGCCGCAGGCATGGGCAGCCCCTCACAGCACCAGTAAATATACAGGGAACAGACATCGAGATGGTGACATCCTACAAGTACCTGGGTATTCATCTGAACAATAAACTAGACTGGTCACACAATACTGACGCACTCTACAAGAAGGGACAGCGCAGGCTGTTCCTGCTGAGGAGACTCAGGTCTTTTGGTGTACAAGGGGCGCTGCTGAAGTCATTCTATGACACGGTGGTGGCATCAGCCATCACTTTTGGAGTGGTCTGCTGGGGCAGTGGCATTACTGCAGCCGATAGGAAGAGACTGAACAAACTGATTAAGAAAGCTAGCTCTGTCCTGGGGCAACGCCTTGATCCGATGGAGGAGATAGGAGAGAGAAGGACGGTGGCTAAACTGTCATCTCTGCTGGAGTCCGAGTTCCACCCTATGCAGGACATACTGGATGCACTGAGGAGCTCATTTAGCAGCAGACTACATCATCCCAGGTGCACAACCGAGAGGTTTCGTAGGTCCTTCCTACCAACGGCTGTCAGACTGTACAACCTAAGCAGGGCTGCTCGCAGAGATAGCAAAAAGACGTAACAAACTAATAGTTTTTTTTTTTTTTTTTTTTTGTTTTTTTTTTTTTTTTTTGAATGCAAAAGATGCAATAGACTTACACAATGGTCCTCTCCGGCATACAACTAGGAACATACCGGTCGCTATGGAGGGTGAGAATATGTATGGGCACATAATCATACCATGTAGGATAACTAAATAGACGGTTATGCTGTTTCATCCCACCTAGCAACAATGCTCTGCACTGTGTGTGTTTATATATTTACATATTTATTCCATCTAGCTACAATGCTCTGCACTGGGTGTGTTTATATTTATATATCTATATATTTATTCCATCTAGCTACAATGCTCCGCACTGTGTTTTTATATATCTACATATTATTCCATCTAGCTACATTGCTCTGCACTGTGTGTGTTTATATACTTGCATATTTATTCCACCTAGCTGCAATGCTCCATACTGTGGGTGTTTATATATTTACATATTTATTCCATCTAGCTACAATGCTCTGCACTGTGTGTTCATATATTCATATATTTATTCCATCCAGCTACAATGCTCTGCACTGTGTGTCTGTGTGTGTGTGTGTGTGTATATATATATTTTATAGTAATATGTACATATGTATATTAGCTGCTCTTGCTTGCTTGTTTTTTCTTGCCTTCTGATTGTTGCTCTGAGTGTTGCTATCCCTGTGCTGTTGCAATCCTGGAATTTCCCCGTTGTGGGACTAATAAAGGCTTATCTTATCTTATCTTATGATGCTTCCATACTGACAGACGGTGAGGCATTAAGAACAAAATCAATAGTTTTAAATAACACATGTGGATCATGACAATTTGCTGCAAATAATATTAGATAGATATTCCCTTTTAGCCTCTCTAACACAATTTTGGTAGAGATGCCAACAGTTCTTTAAGATTTGAAATGATGCCTGCAACTTGTCCTTCTTCCACCTGCGCTCAGCTTTGCGGCATTCCCGTCTGACTGCCTGAGTTCCATCATTAAACTACGGTTCGAGTTTGGCTCTGGGCTGCTTAATTTTTAATGGAGTCACAGAGTCCAGGACAGTTTGGCAAGAGGAATAAAACCAGGAACTGAGGTCCTCTGTATCAGAAAAAGTAAAATTCAGGGGAGCACAGAGCTGGGTAAAAGCAGCAGAAAACTGGCCAGCAGTGGAGGGGTTAAAAATTCTGCAGCGGCAAGCAGGAGCACAGGGTTGAACTCTGGTGCAGGATAGACCAACATCAAATAAAATAGGCATATGGTCAGAAAATACAGCATCACCAATCTCCAGGTTAGACACAGACAAACCATGAGAGAGAACAAGGTCTAATGTGTGTACATGTTTGTGTGTAGGTCCATCAAGTAAAAACTGTTCGAGGTTAAAAGAATAAATGAGGTTTAAAAAGTCATTCACCAGTGGCTTACCTGGACAGCACACATGGATATTAAAACTCCAACAATAAGGACTCGGTCGTACTTTGGCATAATTTCTGCCAGAAAATCGGCAAAGTCATTCATAAAATCCTTATTGTATTTGGGGGGTTGGTAAATGACAGCAACCAGCACCAGGTCAGAGCGACCCACCTCAAATAAAGTCATTTCAAAACTGGGGAACAACGATGATCAAAAAAAAAGAAAACACTGATTACATTTAAAATCATTTTTATAAATAGTCACCGTTCCTCCCCCTTGACCCAATGTCTGCGGGGAGTTAAAATAAAAGCAATCAGACGATAAAAGTTCAGAAAAAAGGCTACGGTCACCAATACTCAACCAAGTCTCACATATGCAGAGGAAATCCAGGCCACGTGAGATGAAGAAATCCCTGAGGATAAAAGTTTTATTTACCAGTGATCTGGCGTTTACCAGGCCAATCCTGGCAAGAGCTGGGGCCTGTGGTGGAGCGGACCAGGGAGCCCGACGCAGCGGCCACAGGTTCCTGAGGTTCACGCTGCGCTGGCGAAGCCGGGGAGAGCAGGGGCGGCAGGGTTGAGGCACCTCATCCAAGACGGTCGCAGGTACTAGGCAGGCATCAGTTGGATCTAAGGACTGTCAAGGCACAAACAAGGGAGAAGATAATCCATACTCTGCTCAGGAAACGGAAGGGGAGCACACCAGGCAGAGCTTAAGCTTTACCAGCCGGCCGCCACATTTGCTGCAGCGACAGTGAATCTTCCGGCGGGAGGATGGAACCGAAGCCCGATACAGATGAGTGGGAACTCCCAATAAAACTGGGGGCAAAGTTTTCTGTCCGTTAAAATCAGATGAAGCTAGGTCTTTGACAGAAGACCGGAGATCCAGGAGAGTTTGGCGATCATACACCAACAGTGACTTGATTTGTTGAGTGAGAAGGGTTAGACATACAGTGGGGTAAAAAAGTATTTAGTCAGCCACCAATTGTGCAAGTTCTCCCACCTAAAAGATGAGAGAGGTCTCCAATTTTCATCATAGGTATATCTCAACTATGAGAGACAAAATGAGGGAAAAAAAATCCAGAAAATCACATTGTCTGACTTTTAAAGAACTTATTTGCAAATTTCGGTGGAAAATAAGTATTTGGTCAATAACAAAAGTTCATCTCAATACTTTGTTATATACCCTTTGTTGGAAATGACAGAGGTCAAATGTTTTCTGTAAGTCTTCACAAGGTTTTCACACACTGTTGCTGGTATTTTGGCCCATTCCTCCATGCAGATCTCCTCTAGAGCAGTGATGTTTTGGGGCTGTCGCTGGGTAACACGGACTTTCAACTCCCTCCAAAGATTTTCTATGGGGTTGAGATCTGGAGACTGGCTAGGCCACTCCAGGACCTTGAAATGCTTCTTATGAAGCCACTCCTTCGTTGCCCAGGCGGTGTGTTTGGGATCATTGTCATGCTGAAAGACCCAGCCACGTTTCATCTTCAATGCCCTTGCTGATGGAAGGAGGTTTTCACTCAAAATCTCACGATACATGGCCCCATTCATTCTTTCCTTTACATGGATCAGTCGTCCTGGTCCCTTTGCAGAAAAACAGCCCCAAAGCATGATGTTTCCACCCCCATGCTTCACAGTAGGTATGGTGTTCTTTGGATGCAACTCGGCATTCTTTCTCCTCCAAACACGACAAGTTGAGTTTTTACCAAAAAGTTCTATTTTGGTTTCATCTGACCATATGACATTCTCCCAGTCCTCTTCTGGATCATCCAAATGCTCTCTAGCAAACTTCAGACGGGCCTGGACATGTACTGGCTTAAGCAGGGGGACACGTCTAGCACTGCAGGATTCAAGTCCCTGGCGGCGTAGTGTGTTACTGATGGTAGCCTTTGTTACTTTGGTCCCAGCTCTCTGCAGGTCATTCACTAGGTCCCCCCGTGTGGTTCTGGGATTTTTGCTCACCGTTCTCGTGATCATTTTGACCCCACGGGGTGAGATCTTGTGTGGAGCCCCAGATCGAGGGAGATTATCAGTGGTCTTGTATGTCTTCCATTTTCTAATAATTGCTCCCACAGTTGATTTCTTCACACCAAGCTGCTTACCTATTGCAGATTCAGTGTTCCCAGCCTGGTGCAGGTCTACAGTTTTGTTTCTGGTGTCCTTTGACAGCTCTTTGGTCTTGGCCATAGTGGAGTTTGGAGTCTGACTGTTTGAGGTTGTGGACAGGTGTCTTTTATACTGATAACGAATGGAAACAGGTGCCATTAATACAGGTAACGAGTGGAGGACAGAGGAGCCTCTTAAAGAAGAAGTTACAGGTCTGTGAGAGCCAGAAATCTTGCTTGTTTGTAGGTGACCAAATACTTATTTTCCACCATAATTTGCAAATAAATTCTTTAAAAATCAGACAATGTGATTTTCTGGATTTTTTTTTTTCTCATTTTGTCTCTCATAGTTGAGGTATACCTATGATGAAAACTGGAGGCCTCTCTCATCTTTTAAGTGGGAGAACTTGCACAATTGGTGGCTGACTAAATACTTTTTTGCCCCACTGTAAAAATAAACACAGAAATGACAGAGGTAGACGATCAGCCACACACACTGGCACCATCTTGTTGCAAATTTAGAAGAAAAAAGTCATGAGTCACCTCAACTGGCTCCTTTCAATGTGGAGGAGCAGCGGTTTCTACTCTGAGCCTCTTCCAGATGACTGAGCTCCTCACTTTATCTCTGAGGGTGAGTCCAGCAATCCTACGAAGAAAGCTCATTTCAGCTGCTTGTATCTGCAATCTCATTCTTTTGGTCATTACCCAAAGCTCATGACCATAGGTGAGGGTAGGAATGTAGATTGACCGGTAAATCGACAGCTTTGCCTTAGAGCTTAGCTCCCTCTTCACTACACTGGACCAGTACAATATCCACATCACTGCAGATGCTGCTCGATTCGTCTGTCAATGTCTCGCTCCATTCTCCCCTCACTCATGAATAAGACCCCGAGATACTTAAACTCTTCCACTTGGGGCAGGAGCTTGTCCCCAACTCGGAGAGGACAGTCCACCTTTTTCCGGCTGAGGACCATGGACTCGGACTTGGAGGTGCTGATTCTCATCCCAGCCGCTTCACACTCAGCGGCAAACCATCCCAATAAGACCTATAGGTCATTGCTGAATGAAGCCAACGGGACAACATCATCTACAAACAATAGAGATGAGATCCTTTGGTCACCAAACTTTACACCACCGTTCCCTGGCTGTGCCTAGAAATCCTGTCCATAAAAATTATGAACAGGATCGGTGACAAAGGGCAGCCCTGGCGGAGTCCAGCTCTCACTGGGAATGAGTCCAACCTAGTGTTGGCAATACGAACTAAACTTTCACCACGGTCGTATAGAGACCAGATAGCTCGTTAACAACAAGCCCAATACCCCACTCTCCCAAAGCACCCCCCCACAAAAAAAACCACGAGGGACGTCTTCGAATGCCTTCTCCAAGTCCACAAAACACATGTAAACTGGTTGATCAAACTTCCACAAACACTCGAGGATTCTCAAGAGGGTAAAGAGTTGGTCCGATGTGCCACGGCCAGGACAAAAACCACATTGCTTCTCCTGAATCTGAGGTTCGATCAACGGCCGGACTCTCCTCTCCAGTACCTTGGCATAGACCTTCTCAGGGAGGCTGAGGAGTGTGATCCCTCTAAAGTTGGAGCACACCCTCCAGTCCCCTTTTTTGAAGAGAGGAACCACCATCCCGGTTTGCCATGCCAAAAGCACTGTCCCCGATCTCCACCCAATGTTGCAGAGGCGTATCAACCATGACAGCCCTACAACATCCAGGGCCTTGAGGTACTCAGGGCGAATCTCATCCACCCACGGGGCCCGGCCACCAAGGACCGGTTTAATCATCTTGGCAACCTGAGCTGCTGTGATGGGCGAGTCATCTCCCTCGTCCACAAACCCTGCTTCTGGAAGGCATGTCAGTGGGATTGAGGAGATCCTCAAAGTATTCCTTCCACCGCCCGATGAGATCCCCAGTCGAAGTCACTAGTGCCCCATCCGCACCATACACAGTGTGGATGGGGAGCCGCTTCCCCCTCCTGACCCGCTGGACAGTTTGCCAGAATCTCTTTGAGGCCGACCAAAGTCTTGTTCCATGGCTTCAGTGAGCTTCTCTCACACCCGAGTTTTTGCTTCAGCAACCACCTGAGCTTCACTGTCCTTGACCTGCCGGTACACCTCAGCTGCTTCGGGAGTCCCACAAGCCAACCAAACTCGATAGGACTCCTTCTTCAGCTTAATGGCCCCCCTCACCACTGGTGTCCACCATTCGGTTTGGGGCTTGCCACCACGAGATGCGCCAATGACCTTGCGGGCACAGCTCTGGGCAGCTGCTTCAACAATGGAGGTGGACAACATGGCTCATTCAGACTCTATGTCTCCGGACTCCCTTGGAATGTGGTCGAAGTTCTTCCGGAGGTGGGAGTTGAAGACCTCCCGGACAGAGGCCTCAGCCAGACATTCCCAGCACACCCTCACGATACGTTTGGATCTACCAGGTCTGAATGGCATCCTCCCCTGCCACTGGATTCAACTCACCACCAGGTGGTGATCAGTTGACAGCTCTGCACCTCTCTTTACTTGAGTATCCAAAACATACGGTCGCAGGTCTGAAGACACAATAACAAAATCGATCATCGACCTGTGACTTAGGGTGTCCTGGTGCCAGGAACACATATGGACACCCTTATGCTTGAACATGGTGTTCATTATGGACAAACTGTGGTTAGCACAGAAGTCCAATAACTGAACACCACTTGGATTCAGATCGGGCAGGCCGTTCCTCTCAATCACCCCCCTCCAGGTTTCACTGTTGTTGTCCACGTGCGCATTGAAGTCCCCCAGTAGGACAATGGAGTCTCCAAGAGGAGCACCCTCCAGCACCCCAGTCAGAGACTCCAAAAAGGGTGGGTACTCTGAACCGTCACCTGGTGCATAGGCACAAATGGTGGTCAGGACCCTTTTCCCAACCAGAAGGCGCAGGAAAACAACCCTTTTATCCACTGGGGAAAACTCCAGTATAGAGACAGCAATGTGGGGGGATACAAGAATACCCACCCTTGCCCGTTGCCTCACACCTGCAGCAACTCCAGAGTAGGCCAAGCTCCAGCCCCTCTCCAGGAGACTGGTTCCAGAACCAGAGCTGTGTGTTGAGGTGAGGCCGACTATATCTAGCCGGTATCGCTCAACTTCATGCACCAGCTCAGGCTCCTTCCCCAACTATATCTAGCCGGTATCTCTCAACTTCATGCACCAGCTCAGGCTCCTTCCCCACCAGAGAGGTGACATTCCACGTCCCAAAAGCCAGTGTAGGAAGCCTGGGATCAGACCGCTAAGGTCTCTGCCTTTGACCACCACCTGATCCACATAGCACCGGACCCCCATGGTCCCTCCTGCTGGTGGTGAGCCCATTGGAGGGCGGACCCTTGTAACTCCTTCGGACTTAGCCTGTCCGAGTCCCATGGGCAGAAACCTGGCCACAGACGCTAGCCATCAAACCCCTCCCCCAGACCTGGCTCCAGGGTGGGGGCCCCGCTAACCCCATACCGGGCGGGGTACAATGAATCCTTGTTCTAACATTCATCATGAGAGTGTGGATCGTTCTTAGTCTGGCCCTTCACCCAAGACCATTTTATCTTTGGTGACCCTACTAGGTCAACATAGCTCCTGGGATCACTAGGGCATCCACCCCCCCCCCACCCCCCCAATGATTAGGTGACGATCCATCCAGACTCATTACCAGTTATCACAAACACTTGATTGCAGTTGTTGCCGCCAAGGGTGGCACAACCAGTTATTACATTTAGTGGGGAATTACTTTTTCACATAGGCCCAGGTAGGTTTGGATAGCTTTTTTCCCTTAATAAATGAAATTATCATTTAAAAACTGCATTTTCTATTTACTCAGGTTATCTTTGTCTAATATTAAAATTTGTTTGATGATCTGAAACGTTTAAATGTGACAAATATGCAAAAATCTAAGAAATCAGGAAAGGCGCGAACACTTTTTCACAGCACTGCACATATTTTTTTAGATGAGTTTATTAGAATCCATCTCACTGTGAAATCATCAAGTGCATGAAAGCTCACTGCTAGACATTTCAAGCTGCTTGTGCACATTTAAAAAAAAAAAAATTCAAATCTACGAACTCTAGCTTCAGGGGTTACTCACAGTTCATTGTACGGTAACTGCAAGGAGAAAGAAAACTTCACAAAAAATGAATGGGTCAATCTCTTCAATGCACAAAGTTGATGCAAACTTGAATTATGCAAAATTTGTAGTTATTGCTTTTGCATGAACTCCTCATCTTATTTATTGTTTTGTGATTTGCATTTCAGGGCAACTGTAAAAGTCCCGATTTTGACACACACACACACACACACACACACACACACACACACACACACACACACACACACACACAGCCCTGAACTTACACAAGCACATCAATACTGTGAGACAAATTTTTGTTCATGTCATTTTACCCTCATGAACTCATAGCAGAAGTGCTACCAAACAGAGGGGGTTAATAAAGTCATGGAGGTTTTAGGTGTTAGACCACAGAGCTGTTCTCACTGAGCTGGGGTGTTTAAAATAGCAGATACACAACACCAGACATGGCAATAAAGTGAAAGTTTGCTGTATATACCCAAAATTTAAGTGATACTGAAAAAAGACATGGCTGTTTATCAATATTTTAATCTAAAGACTTAAAATTTTGATGTGAATTTCTCTCTTGTCTGATGGCCACAGGTTGTCAGGTATCTGGCCCCTGGGACAGTGAAGCCTTGGACGGTTTGTCAGAGCTGGTCCAGGATCTCCGTCTTTGCTCTCAGGCTCTGAACAAGCTGGACCGACAGGCCTTAAAACAGAGCTGGAGCAGGAATCAATCACACGAGTGCTTTCTTGACCGAAACACCAAGTGTCTGCTCTCTGCTGTGGCCTCTTCATGAACACTGAGAGATGTGCTGAAGTGATCATGGCGGAGTCTCTGACATCTTCGTCAGTCACGTGGAAATTTGTGCAAACTTTAACAGAAAGGATGCTATTAATTTAAATTTGTATCTTCAAGAAGAAATGGTACACTAGAATATTCCTCCACAGTGTAGAGTGCATTTTTTGTATGAGTTTATGTTTGTGAATGTTTGTGAGAAATTTTGTGAAATGAGCTTTTCTTCAACCCAGTGGACTGTTGTGAAATAATTAAAAAACAGAAGTACCCCCGATTCTTTGTGATCTCGTATCTTAATTCTCAGTAAAAATGTTTCCATCAGTGTCTGTCAGCCATTCAAAGGTTTTATCTTGTGAGTGCTGCAACATCCATCCATCCATCTTCTACTGGTTTTTCGGAGGTCTGGGTCGTGGAGGCAGCAGTTCAAGCAGAGAAGCCCAGACTTCCCTCTCCCCAGCCACCTGCTCCAGCTCTTCAGAGAGGATACCAAGGCATTCCCAGACCAGCTGGGAGACATAGTCCCTCCAGTGGGTCCTGGTTCTGCCCCAGGGTCTCCTCCCAGAGGGACGTGCGCAAAACACTTCAACTGGGAGGCGTCCAGGAGGCATCCTGATCAGATGTCCATATCACCTCAACTGGCTCCTTTCAATGTGGAGGAGCAGCGGTTTCTACTCTGAGCCTGTCCCGGATGACTGAGCTCCTCACCTTATCTCTGAGGGTGAGTCCAGCAATCCTACGAAGAAAGCTCATTTCAGCTGCTTGTATCTGCAGTCTCATTCTTTTGGTCATTACCCAAAGCTCGTGACCATAGGTGAGGCTAGGAACGTAGATTGACTGGTAAATCAACAGCTTTGCCTTAGAGCTTAGTTCCCTCTTCACCACAACAGACCAGTACAACGTCTGCATCGCTGCAGATGCTGCTCCAATCCATCTGTCAACCTCTCGCTCTATTCTCCACTCACTCATGAATAAGACCCCAAGATACTTAAACTCCTCCACTTGGAGCAGGAGCTTGTCCCAAACCGGAGAGGACAATCCACCGTTTTCTGGGTGAGGACCATGGACTCGGACTTGGAGGTACTGATTCTCATCCCAGCCGCTTCACACTCGGTGGCAAACCGTCCCAGTCAGACCTGTAGGTCATTGCTGGATGAAGCCAGCAGGACAACATCATCTGCAAACAACAAAGATGAGATCCTGTGGTCACCAAGCATGACACCCTCCATTCCCTGGCTGTGTCTAGAAATCCTGTACATAAAAATTATGAACAGGATCTGTGACAAAGGGCAGCCCTGGCAGTGTCCAACTCTCACTGGAAATGACTCCGACCGAGTGTTGGCAATACAAACCAAACTCTCACAACAGTCATACAGACACCATACTCCATGTTACTCCATACCATGCTCGTAACAACAAGCCCGATATCCCATACTCCCGAAGCACCTCCCCCACAAAAAACCACGAGGGCGCAGTCGAATGCCTTCTCCAAGTCCACAAAACACATGTAAACTGGTTAGGCAAACTCCCACGAACCCTTGAGGATTCTCGAGAGGGTAAAGAGCTGGTCCAATGTGCCATGGCCAGGACAAAAACCACATTGCTCCTCCCGAATCCGAGGTTCAACCAATGGCTGGACACTCCTCTCCATTACCTTGGCATAGACCTTCCCAGGGAGGCTGAGGAGTGTGATCCCTCTAAAGTTGGAGAACACCCTCCAGTCCCCTTTTTTGAAGAAAGGAATCACTACCCCGGTTTGCCATGCCAAAGGCACTGTCCCCGACCTCCACGCAATGTTGCAGAGGCATGTCAACCATGACAGCCGTACAACATCCAGGGCCTTGAGGTACTCGGGCCAAATCTCGTCCACCCCCGGGGCCCGGCCACCAAAGAGATTTTTAACCACCTTGGCGACCTCAGCCCCTGTGATAGGTGAGTCGTCCCCTGCGTCCACAAGCCCTGATTCCACTGTGGAAGGTGTGTTAGTGGGATTGAGGAGATCCTCGAAGTATTCCTTCCACCGCCCGACGATATCCCCAGTTGAAGTCAGCAGTGTCCCATCTGCACCATACAGTGTGGACAGGGAGCCGCTTCCCCCTCCTGAGCTGCTGGACAGTTTGCCAGAATCTCTTCAAGGCCGACCTAAAGTCTTGTTCCATGGCCTCACCGAACTCCTCCCACACCCAAGTTTTTGCTTCAGCAACCACCCGAACTGCACTCTGCTTGGCCTGCTGGTACACCTCTGTTTCTTCGAGAGTCCCACAAGCCAACCAAGCTTGATAGGATTCCTTCTTCAGCTTAATGGCCTTCCTCACCACTTGTGTCCACTGCTTGGTTTGGGGGTTGCCACCACGAGATGGCCCGATGACTTTACAGCCGCAGCTCTGGGCAGCTGCTTCAACAATGGAGTTGGACAACATGGCCCATTCAGACTCCGTGTCTCCAGACTCCCTCAGAAAGTGGCTGAAGTTCTTCTGGAGGTGGGAGTTGAAGACCTCCCGGACAGGGGCCTCAGCCAGACGTTCTCAGCACACCCTGACTAAACGGATATACCAGGTCTGAATGGCATTCTCCCCTGCCATCGGATCCACCTCACCACCAGGTGGTGATCAGTTGACAGCTCTGCGACCTAGGGTGTCCTGGTGCCAGGTGCACATATGGACACCCTTGTGCTTGAACATGGTGTTTGTTCTGGACAAACTGTGGTTAGCACAGAAGTCCAATAACTGAACACCACTCGGGTTCAGATCGAGCAGACCGTTCCTCCCAATCACTCCCCTCCAGGCTTCACTGTTGTTGCTCACATGCGCATTGAAGTCCCCCAGTAGGACAATGGAGTCTCCAAGAGGAGCACTCTCCAGCACCCCAGTCAGAGACTCCAAAAAGGGTGGGTACTCTGAACCATCATTTGGTGCATAGGCACAAATGATGGTCAGGTCCTGTTTCCCAACCCAAAGGCGCAGGAAAACAACCCTTTCGTCCACCGGGGAAAACTCCAATATAGAGGCAGCAAGGTGGAGGGATGCAAGGATGCCCACCCCTGCTCGTTGCCTTTTGCCCGGGGGAAACTCCAGAGTAGGCCAAGCTCCAGCCCCTCTCCAGGAGACTGGTTCTGGAACCGGAGTTGTGTCGAGGTGAGGCCGACTATATCTAGCCGGTATCTCTCAATCTCATGCACCAGCTCAAGCTCCGTCCCCACCAGAGAGATGATATTCCACGTCCCAAAAGCCAGTTTAGGAAGCTTGGGATCAGACTGCCAAGGTCTCTGCCTTTGCCCGCCACCTGATCCACATAGCACCGGACCCCCATGGTCCCTCCTGCAGGTGGTGAGCCCACTGGAGGGTGGACCCATGTAACTCCTTCGGGCTTAGCCCGGCCGGGTCCCATGGGCAGAAACCTGGCCGCCAGATGCTAGCCATCGAGCCCCTTCCCCCAGGCCTGGCTCCAGGGTGGGGGCCCCGATAGCCCCATACCGGGCGGGGTACACTGAATCCTTTTTCTAGCATTCATCATGAGAGTGTGTTAGATCGTTCTTAGTCTGGCCCTTCACCCAGGACGAGTTTGTCTTGGGTGACCCTACCAGAGGCAAATTGCTCCAGACAACATAGCTCCTGGGATCACTTGGTTACGCAAACCCCCCACCACGATAAGGTGACGATCCATGAGGGGGTGCTGCAACATTTTTGATAAAATCTTGTTTTAGTGGTTGCTCATCAGGTCATCAAGTGTCAAATTGTAACACTTTGCATGGGGAGATTTTAAACTAGTTTTGTTCAAACTGGGTGTGGGAGTGAAAAGTTATGCTTCAATGAAATGCCTCAAAAGCAATCACTGCATCCCTGGGCTGCACGGTGGCGCAGTGGTTAGCACTGCGGCAGCACAGTTTACCCTTGGCCGCGGGATTGTGGGGATCGTGGGATCGTGGGTTCGATCCCAGCCCCCGACCAACAGTGATCTGTGTGGAGTTTGCATGTTCTCCCCGTGTTGCGTGGGTTTACTCCGGGATTTCTCCGGTTTCCTCCCACATGCCAAAAACATGCAGGTTAGGTTAATTGGCTGTTCTAAATTGTCCTTAGATATCTGTTTCCTATAGGCCCTTAGAATAGAGGGTTAGTATTAATGAAAGCGCTTTGAGTGGTCTTTGTGACTAGAAAAGCGCTATATATAAGTGCGGGTTAGTTAGTTAGTTAGTTAGTACCTCTGATATGCAAATGCCCAGATCGACTGCTGTGAATGTCTTTGATGTTTTGTTTGAGTTGAGTATATATGCTGCACTGTGCTGTAAACCTGCCTCTTTTTCTGACTCTGCAACTGCGGGACACACACACCGTGTGTCTTCGCTCCTCTTTGAGAGCTGGAGGAACGAGGCTTCAGCCTGCTCACACTATGGGGCTGGAGCCGAGTTCTGATGAAGGCGGATGATAATAAAGCTATTAAAAATCCAATGCTGCCTTTATTTTATCATCCTCTTCAGCAGCTTCATTATTTCTAGCAAACACAGATATTGGATAATGCACATAGTTAAAGTCCAAATGTCACGTAATTTTTTCCAAATGCCAACGAATTTTGATAAAATACACATAGCTTAAACCAAATATTCATACCGGAGACCATATCACCCACCCGTATTTACATAATTGCACAAAATACACCAGGCGAAGGCCCCCCTAGCGGCTGTCAGTGTGTGACAGCCAATCCAGACCACGGCCATGTTTTTGACGTCACAAATTTCACCCTGGCTACCTTGCCGTATCCACATTCACACTTATCAACATTGGACAATCATGACGGAAAGTGACAGCGATTGTGAACAAATTAGTTTAGTTTTGTCCTCTGGTGAATCGGACTTGGAATTCAGGGAAGACGACACCCCAGATACTGATGACAGTGGTTCAGACAGTGACAGAGGCATAGAACCTTACAGGTTCGAGCCGTCCGAGACGGAATCAGATGCTTTGTCTGATGACAACAGTTCCGACGATGACCAGAGAGCAGAACCAGTGGAAAATGTCGTTGAATTGGACATTAATCTCCTCCAGAATGTTGAATGGTAAGCCAAAAGAAATCTGTGATGTTTAAATTAATTATAACCACCGGCAAAATTGGGAAGCCAAAGGGGGTCTGTCGAGGCTAACCCTATAACATATATTATTTAATGCATATCAAGAAAAATATGTTTTGTCGAGTGCCATCCAGCAATACGATAGATGATTTATTTCTAAGGATAAAATTGTTGGTTGTTGTTACGTTGGTAACGAGGGGTAACTAAGAACAAAAATAGTGATTGCCTTCCACAAACAAAGGAAAAAACTGTCTATGTATTAAAAATATGCGGTGCCTCCACTGAGGTTCCAGAAGGCAGCAAAGCGACCATATTACAGATATAGGACACATAAAAATCATACCTGTCAAGGCATACCTCATGCCTCCCTTATTGGGGGGCTTTCACACCTGTACTGAGTACAAATGTACACTTTTATGGACACAATCTTGAGCCACAACTTTTTGGTAATGTGAAAATAATAAGCCAAGTAGCACAAAAAAAATAAATAAAATAAAAAAAAATACAAAAATATTTTTCAAATTTACATTAGCACAAGGTAGATTGCTTAATTTGAAAGTACACAATAAGAATTATTCTGAATATAGTTCTTAATTGTCAGCTAGATACTGTATATACACTTGGAATTAAAGAGTTTTTATTTCAATTCAATTCAACTTTATTTATATAGCGCCATTTCACAACAACAGTCATCTCATAGCACTATCAACTGTAGGGGGGAACCCCCACAGTTGCAGAAAGACCCCAGCAATCAGGCGATCCCCTGTGAGCAAGCACTTGGCGACGGTGGAGAGGAATTTGTCAGCTTTGTTACACTAATGCACCTGGATGAACTTGAAACAAGAAAATGTTCACTGATGCTGCTTGTTATAGTTCCAAGTAGCAGCCTTTGCTAACTCTAGCGTTTCTGAAGTGGCAGATCAGATCAAGTGGCAGATCAGAAGTGATCTGCCACCAATGGGGGTAGATTGTGCCCTGCCACAAAAAAATGACAAACCATCACTTCTGCTAGTGATGCATTGGATTTGGAAGGCGATTCCTCTCTGTTCCGAAGCCGCAGGACAGTAGAAAGTGTGAGGCCATCAGCCTAATGATTAAGTCCACACTTCTCACTGTAGTGATAATAGCTCACGCTGAGCGCTCTGCCAGCCCCCTAGCTGTGGGGGTCACACACACGACGTGTTCCTCAACACACTCACTAATTTTTTTTCCCGTATATTTTTCTTTTGGGCGTACATAAATGGCAATACAGAAATGGCAGAACTGCAGTGGGGTAACACAGCCTCTAACGCAGCTGACCTCTGTTAAGGTGCCATTTTTATGGTCCGAGGCAGCCGAGTAGGCCTTTTCCAAATTAAAAGGCCTGTTCTCCAATACACCCATCTTGGCACAGGTCAACCCTCAGCTCCAATTTACTCTTGGGGTGGATGCCTCCGATTCGGGGGTGGGCGCTATCCTTTCACAGCGCTTACCCTCTGATCAAAAGCTCCAGCCATGCGCGTTCTTCTCTCGGCGGCTCACCCCAGCCGAGAGAAATTACGACGTAGGGGATCGAGAGCTCCTAGCCATTAAGTTGGCATTAGAGGAGTGGAGGCACTGGTTGGAGGGAGATGTCAATCCTATAGTTGTGTGGACCAACCACAAAAATTTAGAATACCTCTGGTCGGCCCACCAACTTAACGCCAGGCAGGCCTGCTGGGCCTTATTCTCCTCAGATTTAATTTTACCATCACTTATAGGCCTGGCTCACATAACATCAAACCAGACGCTCTCTCCAGGCAATTCTGTGCCAACCAGTCTGCCCCCCAGCCGATTGTCTCACCTTCATGTATCCTAGGAGCCCTTACATAGGAAATCGAGCAGAGAGTCCAACAGGCCAGGTCCCTGGAGCCTGAACCAGCAGGGTGTCCCAAAGTCCGCTTGTTTATTCCTGCCGCCCTCCGCAGTGATGTCATCCGATGGGGCCACTCCAGCCACTTCGCCTGTCACCTGGGGGTGAGTCGGACGATAGACCTGGTCCAACGAGTATTCTGGTGGCCCACCCTGTGGAGGGATGTGCAAGAATTTGTGAAGGCTTGTCAAACCTGCGCCCGTAATAAGTCCAATTCTTCACCCCCTGCTGGCCTGCTCCAGCCCTTACCCATCCCCAGTTGACCTTGGTCCCATATCGCCCTAGATTTTGTTACAGGACTTCCCCCATCTCATGCCAAGACCGTCATTCTCACCATTGTTGACCGGTTTTCCAAGTCCATTCACCTGGTCCCCCTCCCCAAATTACCCTCTGCCTCCGAAACCGCGACCTCCTCACCATTCATGTGATCCGCCTTCATGGTATTCCTATGGACATTGTGTCTGACCGGGGCCCTCAATTCACATCTCAAGTCTGGAAATCCTTCTGCCGATCTCTTGTAACCACTGTGAGCCTCACCTCTGGTTGTCACCCTCAGAGCAATGGGCAGGCTGAGCGTATTAACCAGTCCCTGGAGGCCGCTGTCAGATGTGTAGCAGCCGAAAACCCCTCTACCTGGAGCACGCATCTGACCTGGGCGGAATACGCTCACAACTCCGCTGTCTCCGCTGCTACGGGGCTCACTCTAATATTTAAGGGAACACTCTGAAAGATTTTCACATTGAAATAATGTTTCCAAAATTATTTTAACGGTACATCAACCTTTGACTGGGTGAATGTTACTTCCCCTATAGCCTGAGCAGGTCCACATTGCCTGCAACGGCTCCGTTCTTTGTAGCAACACTGAAAAGACCACTATGGCAACTATGACCCGAGTCCCAACAGCCAATCACAGGACACAACTTTAGTCACCAACACCTAACTATGCACCCTGTGATTGGCTGTTAGTACTGAGGTCATAGTTGCCACAATCATCTTTCAGTGTTCCTACCCGGAACAAGAAAGTTACATAGTGCTAGTACATACAGTGGTGTGAAAAAGTGTTTGCCCCTTCCTGATTTCTCATTTTTTTGTATGTTTGTCACACTTAAATGTTTCAGCTCATCAAACAAGTTTAAATATTAGACAAAGATAACACAAGTAAACACAAAATATAGTTTTTAAGTGAAGGTGTTTATTATTAAGGGGAAAAAAATCCAAACCTACATGGCCCTGTGTGAAAAAGTGATTTCCCCAAACCTAATAACTGGTTGGGCCACCCTTAGCAGCAACAACTGCAATCAAGCGTTTGCGATAACTAGCAATGAGTCTTTTACAGCGCTGTGGAGGAATTTTGGCCCACTCGTCTTTGCAGAATTTTTGTAATTCAGCAACATTGGAGGGTTTTCGAGCATGAACCACCTTTTTAAGGTCATGCTACAGCATCTCAATCAGATTCAGGTCAGGACTTTGACTAGGCCACTCCACAGTCTTCATTTTGTTTTTCTTAAGCCATTCAGAGGTGGACTTGCTGGTGTGTTTTGGATCATTGTTCTGCTGCAGAATCCAAGTGCGCTTCAGCTTGAGGTCACAAACAAGTGGCCGGACATTCTCCTTCAGGACTTTTTGGTAGACAGCAGAATTCATGGTTCCATTTACCACAGCAAGTCTTCCAGGTGCTGAATCAGCAAAACAGCCCCAGACCATCACACTACCACCACCATATTTTACTGTTGGTATGATGTTCCTTTTCTGAAATGCTGTGTTACTTTTACACCAGATGTAGACACACACCTTCCAAAAAGTTTAACTTTTGTCCCTTCAGTCCACAGAGTATTTTCCCAAAAGTCTTGGGTATCATCAAGATGTTTTCTGGCAAAACTGAGATGAGCCTTTATGTTCTTTTTGCTCAGCAGTGGTTTTCGTCTTGGAACTCTGCCATGCAGGTCATTTTTGCCCATTCTCTTTTCTTATGGTGGAATCATGAACACTGACCTTAACTGAGGCAAGTGAGGCCTGCAGTTCTTTGGATGTTGTTGTGGGGTCTTTTGTGACCTCCTGGATGAGTCGTTGCTGTGCTCTTGGGGTAATTTTGGTTTGATTTCAGTATGTATGTTATTCTTTCTAGTGGAAGGTTTGTTAACATCTGTCTTAACCACTGAGTCCCATCTGGTTTATGAGTCTTTTTCCACAGTAGTGCAATACATTTTTTGGCATTAAGCAAACTGAGGTCTATGAATGCTCTTTCACTTTTATTAAAGTTATGCTTTTCTGGGTACAGACCCAACAAAAACAATTTAGGATTCAATATGATTTGTTTTGAAATTATTTTTTCAATTGTTACCCTCACCTCTTCCCAAAACATTCTAATTATTCTACATTCCCATACACAATGAAATAGGGTTCCTTTACTTTCCATGCATTTTGTGCACGTATCTGGTATGTTTTTGTTATATCTATTTAACTCCACCGGTGTAACATACATCCGCATTAACTATTTAAAATGTATCAATTTAAGACGTACATTTATTGATTTGGTTTGAGCTTCTGTACAAGCCAATTCCCATTGTTCCTCTGAAATTTCAGTTTGCAGGTCTTCTTTCCAGTAGTTCAATCTTTTCTGTGAGTTTTCACTTGAGGATAGTGTCATTGAGTTATAAAACTCTGAAATAATACCCTTTCTCTTACTATCTTTCATCAACATTTTTTCCAAGGATGAATAAATAGGTCGAGTGAGAGCATTATTTTGATTTGATCGAATAAAGTTCCTAAGCTGAAGATATTCAAAAAAATGTGTTCTATTAAGATTAAATTTGATCCTCAGCTCTTCAAAAAACATTATGTTATCTGCACATGACAGATATAAATCTTGAATCTTTTGAATCCCTTTTAAATTCCATACTTTAAATACAGCATCCACTCTCCCTGGTTTAAAATATTGATTACCCCATATTGGGCTAAATTGTGACAATAAGTGTGGTTCTTTTAAATAGTTTTTAGTTTCACACCATATTTTGATCATATGCTTTACAAATGGATTTTTAACTTGTTTTTGTAATTTTTTTGCCGAGTCTGAGTATATGAATAAGGGAAGAGGTAAAGGTAAATTATATGATTCCATTTCAGTCCAGTGAGGGAGATCATTTGATGAAAAATAATATGTCATAGACCTCAGTTGTGCCGACCAATAATACAACATAAAGTTTGGACATTTCAGACCTCCACGATCAAATGGTAAATATAGTAAGGACAGACGTAATCTAGCCTTCCTGTTGTTCCATATAAATTCCACTAACTTTTTTTTAATTCTTGAGAATAGATCTGAAGGTGGTGGTAAAGGAATGTATTGAAATAAATAAAGTATTTTAGGTAAGATATTACTTTTAAGTATATTGATTCTCCCGATCATTGACATTGGTAGTGACATCCATCTCTGAATTAACTCATTAATGTCTGTCATGAAGACTTCATAGTTGGCACTGGCGACTGATTCTAGCTTAGGCACAGTTTGGATTCCTAAATATTTAAACTGATTTACAACATTGAATTGGTTTACCTCAGGAGCTGGGTGATTTCTCTGGGTCTCATTTAGCATTAATATTGAAGATTTAGTTTTATTTATTTTATATCCTGATATTTCCCCAAAATTCTTTATTAAATTCAACAAGGTCGGAATTGATTTTTTAAGATTCGACATAAACAAAATTATGTCATCGGCATACAGGGAGATTTTATGTTCTGTTGGTCCAACTTTAATTCCATATATTTGTGAATGTAAATGTACTGCCATCGCTAAAGGTTCAATTGCCATAGTAAACAGTAAAGGTGAAAGTGGACAGCCTTGTTGACATCCTCTATTGATTTTTATTGATTTTGAGATATTGCTATTTGTTAGGATTTCTGCTGTAGCATTATTGTATATTATCTGAACCCATTTTATGAAATTATTTCCAAGTCCAAACCTTTGTAAGACTTCAAAAAGAAAGGGCCATTCGACCCTATCAAAGGCCTTTTCGGCGTCCAATGATAGGAGAGCTGTATCCGGTGCTTCTTTATTAGAATAAATAATATTAAATAGTCTTCTTACATTATGGAAGCCTTGTCTTCCCTTTATAAAGCCATTCTGATCTTGATTAATAATATTTGGTAAAATTTCTTGTATTCGTCTTGCTAAAATTTTACAGATTATCTTAAGGTCAGCATTTAATAGGCTTATTGGTCTCATATTTTCACATTTATTAGAGGGTTTACCTGGTTTTGGCAACAGTATAATTAAGGCATTATTCATGTATGATGGTAAATTACTATTTTGAAATGCTTCTAAAACCATTTCCAAAAAAGGTTTTATTAATTTATTCTTAAATTTTTTATAAAGGTCAACTGGAAGACCATCTGGTCCTGCACTTTTTCCTGATTTCATATTATCAATGGCTAGCCCAACTTCTTCTTGACTAATTTTAGACTCCAGTATCTCCCTGTTTTCATTTGGAATATACGGTATAGATAGTCCGTCCAAAAACCCATTTAGTTTTGTTAAGTCAGATTCATTTTTGGTATCATATAATTTTTCATAGTAATCTCTAAAGGCTCTATTAATTTCTAAAGGATCTATAACTACCTGTCCGTTACTTATAATACTGGTAATTGGTGTTTTAAATTCTAATTGTTTAATCTGCCATGCCAATAATTTTCCTGATTTTTCGCCTTGTTCATAAAAAGATTGTTTCAATCTTAGAAGACTCGAGGCAGCTCTATTTGCTGATTTTTTGTCATATTCAGCTCTCAAAATCAGTAATTCGTTCTCTAACTTTGGATCACTTCCTGCATACACTTTTTCTTGAAGAATTTTTAGTTTATGTTCCAATTGGACTCTCTCCTCTCGAGTCTTCTTAGATTTTGAACCTGTATAACTAATAATATGTCCCCTAATAAAAGCTTTGAAAGCCTCCCACTTTATACATGCTGATGTTTGTGTAGTATTGATATCAAAGAACTCATCTATCTGTTTTTCTATGTACTTAACAAATTCCTCATCCTGAAGCCATTTATGCTGAAATTGCCATCTACCTGGTTCCTTTGTCAATTTCTTATCTACATATATTAGACAGCAGGGTGCATGATCAGAGATCACAATGTTATCATAAAAGCAGTTTTGAATCTTGGACCTTAATTCTGTGGAGATCAAAAAAATAGTCAATACGTGAGAATGTCTTGTAGGTATTAGAATAACAAGAGTAGGCTTTAACTTGTGGTTTCATTTCTCTCCATATATCTAGCAGTCACAATTCTTTCATAAAATGATTAATGATCATCCTACATCCATTGTGCGTACAGTCCAGTCCTGTTGATCTATCTATACCGGGATTCAATGTACAATTAAAATCCCCTGCTATTATATGTTGCCCTGTAAGTGATGATAAGATAAGAAATAAATTAGCAAAGAACTTTTGATCATCTATATTGGGACCGTATAAGTTCACCAGATTTATATTTTCTAATAGCAAAGATCCTTGAATGATTAAATATCTTCCAAATTTGTCTCCAATTACATTTTTCACTTGAAATGGGACTGATTTATGTATGAGAGTCATAACTCCCCTGGCTCGGGATGAAAATGATGAGGTGAATACACTTCCTTGCCATCTACTCCTAATTCTTTTTACATCCTCCTCTATTAGATGAGTTTCTTGTAAAAACACAATTTTTGAACCCATGTCTTTTATTTTATTCATAACTTGTTTAAGTTTTTTTTAAATTTTGTAGACCACTGCAATTCCATGAAGTTAAATTAAGATTAACGCTTTGGTTTATGATCAATAGGGAGTTTGGGATTACCTTGCAGTGTAAACATGCTCGTACAGAGAAGCAAAAACATGAGTGGCTGAACATTCATCCTACAAACTACACACAAACAAATTCCCCCTTCCCACATTTGTGGTGATCCCCCCAAAATCAAAAGAAAAATTCCGTCTCCTGATATAGCCATCGACCGCTCCACACCCACGAGGATCAGTCAAAGCCACTCCTTCATCCTCCCAATCACCCTAACTCTACTGCTTTTAATGACGTAACATTAACTCTCTTCTGTAGTTTTCCAACTTAACTCCAAAATTTTTAGCAACTTTGTACATCATAGGGTTTTTTTTTTTTTTTTTAATATATAATACAATCTATATTTTGTAAACTTGCTATTTGCTTCAGATCAATTAGATGCCTGTGCAAATGCTTAAATATTCTACCTTATATTTTGTTCATGTTTAGCTCCCACCAGTCTCTTCTTGGATCTTCTTGATGAACTCCTGCGCCTCCTCTGGGGTCTTGAAGATATGTGTTCTGCCCCCATACGTGGTCAACAGTCTTGCAGGATGAATCACTCCATGACGGATCCCAAGGTTGCGCAGCTCTTTACGTACAGGGTCAAACTGTTTCCTTAATTGTTGGATTCCTGTGGCCAAATCAGGGTAGAACCGCACCTGCTGGTCCTGGTGTTTAATTTCTCCTTTGGCTCGCGCAGTGTTGGAGATCTAACATGCCAAAGACATGCATGTTAGGTTAATTGGCTGTTCTAAATTGTCCCTAGATATCTGTTTCCTATAGGCCCTTAGAATAGAGGGTTAGTATTAATGAAAGCGCTTTGAGTGGTCTTTGTGACTAGAAAAGCGCTATATAAGTGCAGGTTAGTTAGTTAGTTAGTTAGATCTTCATCCTGTCTCTGTAGCTAAGGAACTTCATAATAAGCGTCCTCGGTGGTCCCTTATCTCTTGGTGGGCCAATTCGGTGTGCACTTTCTAGGACGACTGATGATTGCAGCTCCGCGTTGTTCAGCGCTTCTGGAATCCACTTTTCCAAAAAGGAACATGGGTCCTGACCCTCGGTTCTCTCCAGTAGACCCACCAGCCTCAAGTTGTTCCGTCTCGACCGGGACTCCAAGTCCAGGACATTATCTTCCAGACATTTATTTTTTTTTTCCAAAGTGCACACCTTTAATTGAAGGCCGGCGACGTCATCCTCAGCACTGGAAACACGAAGCTCCACCTGCGCCATTCGTTCCACACAGTCACCCAATTCTTTTCTCATTCCTTCCAACGCTGCCATAATCCCATCAAATTTAACGGAAAAGTCTGCTCTCATTGAACTAATGCCAGCGAGCACTGCACCTGTGCCGTTGCCCGCAGTCACCGCACCGTTGCTAGCTTCCTCCGCCATATCTGGAGCTTTATTTGCTGTGTCACGGACGTGAAAGTCCGTTAATTTGGACTGTTTCGGCGGTTCACTTTTTCCTCTACCTGATTTTCCAGCCTTAGGCTTCACCGACATATCCTCGCCCAAATGCTGGGATAGGTTCTGTCCCAAATGAGAGTGTTATTTGCCGATTTTTTTTCTCTAGGAGCAGAGCAGAGTGATACTTGTCCTTCTTACGTGGCCGCCATAACCAGAAGTCCAGGATTGTTTTTTTTTACCATTAATAATAAACATCTTCATTTAAAAACTGCATTTTGTGTTTACTTGTGTGTCTTTAATATTTAAATTTGTTTGATGATCTGAAACATTTAAGTGTGACAAACCTAGAAAAAAATAAGAAATCAGGAAGGGAGCAAACACTTTTTCACACCACTGTAAATGTATAATTGGACTGGATCTCATATCTGCCTTAAAGGTGCATTCAGACTAAATGCACAGCAAATGTTTTGTATGGCATGATTACATATGAAGTCAATGTAAACACACAAATCCATGTCCGATCGAGCTGGTTGCAATAGCTAATCAGCCTTGAGATTGCGCCATCACCAGAGTCGAAGTATCGACACTGGAGAGTAAACTAGCTTAAAAATGAGACTGCCACTCACCTGCAGATAGATGGACTAGGAGCTCTGCAGCTGAGAAGAAGTGTCTGCAGTGTGTATCCAGCTACTGATGTGCTAACGAGGACTAGCAGGATAGCAATGTAAACAACCATCATCCATCCAGGTGCAGTTTCTGGAGGAGGCAGTGACATTTTCCCAGCTGTGTGTCCCGTCGGATAACATTGAAAACGTAAACATGATGCATTTTTGGAATTTTTACAGCCGAGAGAAAGCAGCTGCAGAGGTTTTGGGTTCTGAAACGCCTCTCTTTCAACTTGCTTGGATGCGAATTTGCATCTGATTGCATCTTTACATATGTAATCATGCCACATCAGGTCTGAATCACAGATTGTGTTAACTGAAAATTGTCCATCATTGACAGATTTTTTTTTTCAGCTGTGAGAAAAATCTGAAAGCTGTCTGTCATTTTGACAAATTATACCGAGGGTGATCTAATAAAAATCAATTAAAATGACAGGTAATAATTATGACTGAATTTTTACAACCCTGTCTGTCAAAGTGACAGATAACAAAAAAGTAGCACAACCTCTGGTGTGAATGCAACTTAAGATTTCTGCTTGCCTCCTGCCATAAGGTCGTTCTAACACAAGGCTGTATTGGCTTGTCACATCTGGAGTTGTGGTGTTGTTGATACTCAATATTTGTCTCACAATAAAAAAAAAACCCACTTAATTGATCCATTCTGACCTCATTATAGCCACATACTTTAAACTGTTTATAGAACTGTATGAATAATTCTAGTGTTGCTTTCACCAACCAAAGGTCTCCCCCATCTCGTGGGTTTATGGCTCTCTATCCCAGTCCCTCCTGGGCAGGAGGGAAGGAGAAGATCTGGCACAGCTTCCCATCTGCCGTCGACCCCCACCACAAAGTGAGCCCACTCTCGGCAGATCGTGATGGGTGGCTGTCAGGGAGCTTACTGGGGGAGAACTGCGACCGTAGATGAGGTGCGGGAGGCCTCGGCCCAACTGCAGCCGAGGCAGATGTGGATGCATCTCCTGTCTCTCTGGGGAGTTACAGTGAAAAGTAAAACACTGCACACTCCTTGTTCATTCATTTATTCCCCTAAAAGAATCATACATTGATGCGTAATCTATAGACTCCACTGGTAAGTCCGCAATTAAAATGAGAGTGTGGATGGAATAAAAAACTAGTGTGTGATCATATTATAAGGGAAATGACAGGTGATTAAACTAAATAACAGCGAATCCTGGCGCATGCTGTTTTATCAGGAGCTCAGGAGCTGCGCAATTTCAAAACACGCCACTTAAAAAGCATTAATCAATGCACTTCTGTCAACAGATCTCCTTTTGCCTGATCAAAAGTGGACTGTCATGAAATGCCCCATAATAGTGATGCCCATGAGATTGTGTGTCACGTTGCCTACTAAAACACAAAACAAACGGTACGGAACGCGGATGGAATGTTTTGT